>OV884004.1:48561239-48614760 GCA_930367185.1 Myathropa florea
CCCACAGGCTCAGAGTCGAAGACTCTTCGGGCCGGAGCTAAGTTGTCCATACGCTCTACATGGCCTAGCCATCTTAGGCGTTGGATCCGTAGATGCCTGGCTAGACTCATGTCGCTGTGCAGCCCATACAGTTTGTGGTTGAACCTTCTGCTCCAAATGCCATCAACGCAAACAGGACCAAGGATCGCGCACAGAACTTTTCTCTCGAAAAGACCAAGAGACTATTCATCCGCTTGGGATATTGTCCATGCCTCTGCGCCGTACAGCAGGACTGGGATGATCAAGGTTTTATACAAAGTCAACTTGGTCTTCCGAGAGAGGGCTCTACTACTCAATTGTCTTTTGAGCCCATAAAAACAGCGGTTGGCAAGAGTTATTCTGCGTTTGATCTCGGTACTGATGTCGTTTGTACTGTTTACCGCGGAGCCAAGGTAGACGAAGTCCTTAACTACCTCAAAGTTATAGCTGCCTATTGTGACGTTCTGGCCAAGTCGTCGATGTTGTGCGTCCTTTCTCGATGACAGCATATACTTGGTTTTGCCCTCGTTTACCGCCAGACCCACTTTAGCCGCTTCCATTTCAATGCCAGCAAACGCATCATAGACGGCTCGCTGTGTTCGCCCAATCACGTCAATGTCATCCGCGTAAGCTAGCAGTTGAACGGACTTTTGGAAGATTGTGCCTCTTGTGTTGGCCCGTGAGTTTTGCACGGTCTTCTCAAGAACGATGTTAAAGAAATCACATGACAGCGCGTCGCCTTGTCTAAAACCTTTTTTGACATTAAAGGTCTCGGTGAGTTCGTTACCGACCTTAATGGAGCAGCGAGAGTTCTCCATCGTAATCCTGCTCAGTCTGACGAGTTTAGCAGGAATGCCAAAACTAGACATGGCGCCGTATTGCTCGTCTCTATGCACGCTGTCATATGCGGCCTTGAAATCGATAAATAGATGGTGTGTGTCGATCTGCATTTCCTGGGTCTTCTCCAGGATCTGCCGCAGTGTGAAAATTTGATCGATGGTGGACTTCCCGGGCCTGAAACCACACTGATAGGGATCTATCAGTTTGTTCACGAATGGTTTCACACAAAACGTTCACACAAAACGGCAGAGAAGATCTTATACGCAATGTTAAGAAGCCTTATCCCCCGATAGTTGGCGCAGTCAAAGGGGTCTCCTTTCTTGTGGATCTTGCAAACGATACTGAGATTCCACTCATCGGGCATGCTTTCCTCCGACCAAATCTTACAGATGAGCTGGTGCATGCGCCCTACCAGATCACCTCCAGCTGTCTTAAACATTTCGGCGGGCAGACTATCTGCACCAGCAGCTTTAGTAGACTTCAGTCTCGATATCGCTATCTTGACTTCGTCTAGGTCTGGGGGACGGTATTCTCTTCTATCATCGTCCGTTGTGTTGAGTGGAACATTCTGCCTGACAGCGGTATTTGTGTCCTCATCGCCGTTTAACAGTCTGCAGAAATGAGTTTTCCAAATTCTCAGTATCGACTGCGAATCTACTACTAGTTGTCCATTCTCATCCCGGCAGGCTTCTGTCCGAACTTTATACCCGTTCGACTGCAAAGTTCCTGGCAGTCTGTTGCGATTGTAGCTTTTCGACTATCCGTGTCCTTACCTTGGCTACAACAAGGAAATGGTCCGAGTCGATGTTGGCGCCTCGGAACAACGTGATCAATCTAGTTGACGGTTGTATGATCAGGGGACCGCCAGGTCCCTTTATGGATGTTAAGGTGTGGGAACCGCGTGCTAGCTACAGAGAGGTTTCGCCCCATAACAAAGTCCACCAGCCAGAGTGCGTTTTCGGACGTGGTGTCGTGCAGGCTGTGTTTACCGATGACTCTAGCAAAGATGTCTTCTTTACCCAGCTTAGCGTTAAAATCTCCTAGAACGATCTTGGTGTCGTAGCTGGGGCACTGATCATACGTTTCCGATGTTATCACCGCCATTAAACCCAAAATTGATAGCACTGCTGAGCAAATGAGCTTGTAAAATGGTCAGGTATTGCTTTGCGTCCATGGGGTTTTCAATGAAGACTAAGTGTCCGACACCTTTGCTCGAAATGCACCCCTATAGCATCGCATATAACTTTCCAAATTCCACAGTTGGAATTATAGTCCTTTTCGACAAAGCTTTTAGGGGCGACACACTCTGTTGAGTCCTTTGTTGTAGTACATTATAATTTTTGTTCCGTCGCAAAATATAACATCGTCCCAATATTCGCTTGCTGGATTGCTATTCACGCAGTGGTTTTTCAAGGTTCCGTCTACAAAAACGGAACCTTTATAATTTCGGTGTGTCCGTCCGTCCGTCCGTCCATCCGTTCGTCGTGTCTGTTTTTTATCTCCGAAGTTTATAAAGATATCGGCATGAAATTTTTTAGGTACTTCAGGCTTAGACTTCATTGCCCATGCACCCCCATTTAAAAAGTGGAGCCATTTGGGGTTGGCTCCAGTACAGGTGAAGTTGCCATTCATTGTGAAACATTGTCGTACCCGAGTTATATATCATTCGATAGATCTTTTGAAATAAAGTAGAAGTTTGCTTCAGAAGTTTTGATCCAAAGTACCGTATGGAAAATATGGAGCTGCTAAGTATTTTTTAATGCGTCCACCCCTGCCATTTCTAAACCATAGTGTTTAAAAATTTGAGAAAATCACAAAAACTTGGCTTCATTGAGTACTTTCATTTAAAATAATTTCAAGCATTCTGGCCCTAATAGTTTTCGAGATATTGGCAAAAAAACGGTCTACCATCGACGTGCGAATTTTGAAGATCTGAAAACGCAGTTTCTTCGACCTGAGCATTAAGAAATGATAAATATCAAAAAAATTGTAAGATATCTAAGATTTAAAATTATATATATTTTAATTTTCACACATAAATTTCATGCTGGTGCATCTCTCTGGACAAGGCTCTAATCAATGTTTGGGGATTTTCGGACACTTTTCTTAGCAGGCAGCGCTCATTTCTATGAAATATTTTTTTACCTTCTTTTGTAGCAATATCCTACGGGTCTGTCATTTCCTTGACACTTTTGCCATTGTAATAGTTGTAGTAAACCAATTGCTTAACTTCAAAACTAATTATTTTCCCAGGCATATCGTATGTAACAGATCAATAACAACACGATCACGAACAACACTCTCGCATGCGCACTCAACAGCAAAAATAACAATAACCATTTTTTTCTATTTGTACATATCTCACAAAACAGAAAAAACCCGCTATCACGGTACTGTTATGAAACTGTTCATGCATGTATACACTTCCTTGACAGTCCAAAGTTAGTCCCTTTTCCATTTTGTAATTTTTGTCATTATTATTTAGTGAAATAAAGCATTTTTTATGATACTTATTTTCAAAGGTGTAGTTTTCTAAACTTGGAAAAGAAAATGTCCAATTAAGTTACTGGAAGTACATTATTTTTTAATGAGAAAGTAGAATTTCTTGATTTTTTTAAGTTGTGTAAACACTTTCTTGACAAACTGTATGTGCTCTTAAATTGCGGGAACAACGGCGTGTCATGGAAGTTTAAGCCACCAACGTACGATGCAACTACAGCCTTGAATATTTTCAAGCTACAGTTCGTAACATCTGTCGCAAGAGCTTATCTTAGTGAAGAAGTCAAGGCGGCATCAATCTTTGTATAGTTAAAGGGTGGTACAGCAGATGTGCATTCCGGAAGATATCCGATGAACTCCGAAGCACTTTCGAGTTCTCTAAGGCGCAAATATGGAAGCGAACACCGCAAGTAAGTCTTCAAGATGGAGTTGAAGAACCGAAAACAACGCAATGATGAGTCGCTTCAAAAATTCGCAGCAGATGTTAAGCTATTGGCACATCTGGTTTACGCCGGCTCAACATTGGAGCTCACTGAAAACACGACGACTGATGCGTTCGTAGATGGAATATGGGACTTGGTGTCAAAACGAGCAACATTTTCGTCACCAAGGAAGACCCTCCAAGAGACTATTGCTGCTGCTCTGTCAAACGAGGCAACAAGACTAGCTTGTGCCCAGTATGCCAAAGCTCGCAGAGTGGATGTAGAGCCGAACCCTAGTCAAGACAAATTTAGGGGCCGGTGCTTTAACTGCGAGAAAATTGGGCACATGGCCCGCAATTGCAGGGAACGAAATAAATCTTCTAGACTCCAGTCACCGGCATAAAATCTAAAAACACGGCAGCCAGATACGAGTGGAAATAGCGACAGCAATAAGCCGTCGTTAAACTGAAAGGAATGAGTTTCGATTCGCACGACTGGCACCCAAAATGGATTGCCTTACAATTCTCGGTCGGAAGGCGAACAATCTCACTGTCGTTGGAGAAGTGGTGGACGGTTGAATTGAGCACGGGAGTATCGCATTCGATCATAAAGAGTGATCTTGTGGAACAAGTGGAGCCTTTGTTTGGGATACGGCCACGCACTGCGACGGAGGAGGATGCACCAATACTTAGGAAGTCAACCGAGACTATCACCACAGGCAGTACGACATTTGAGCACGAGTTCATAGTGACGGAAATTGTGGACGGCGTTGACTTTATGATAAGGACCGGTATTTCTTTGGACTTTAAGCGAAGAGTTCTGAGGTACAAGAATTGTGAGATACCACTGAATGTCGGGGAGGACAAGTTTCCTAAGGTCAACCAAGTTGTCACAGAAAAGGACACGAGTACGCTGAACTCAGAGGCCGTAGTTTGATTGAGGGAACAATACGCTGTGGTAGTGGAGGACAGAGACAAGACACCAGTGAAAAATGTAGTCATCGTAAAAACCCTAAAACGAACCATCGAACGAAAGATGTTACCAGTCAGAGTTCTCAACCTATGAAAATAAACGCACACGATAAGGAAGGGCCAAATAATCGGACATTGTCAAGCAGTAGCGGTGGTGGAGAACTGCGATCCCCAGCCATAACAAATGTGAGTACATTTATTACCGAATGTAAGAAAGGCTTAACATCGCAACAGGCGCAAAACGTGAAAGAGCTGTACTTTTTGCGTTAAATTCGCACAGAATGAATACAAAAACGACAAAGGAATAAAAATGATAGCATAGAGGATGTTGAAGAAATTCCTTACGAGGAAGTATTGCGAGACCACTTTTGCAAGGGCTGAAAAACAGTCAAACCATGTAAAAACTCCCGCAATTGCAATTCTTTTAAAATCTCGGAGCAAACAATTCATAGAAGTACCTTTTCTCCAAAACAACGATATAATAGTATACAAAAAACAAACAACTCCTGGTATCTACATAGCCGAGTCGTTAATAAAACCAAAAGAAGATAAAATTAAGTTGCTCCTAATGAACACTTTGGATAAAGAAGTTGAAATTAACCCCATTAACCTTCAATTTGAATGGGATGACTTAATCGAATTTGAATATATGGATCTAAACAGTTCCAAATATCCTGTAAAACACAGACTATCTAAGTTGGAAGAAATAATTAAATTAGATCACTGTAATACAGAAGAAAAAAAAAGGAAATGTGTAAGATATGCGGGGATTACAATGATCTCTTTTTCGTCGAAGGTGATCACTTAACGTACACAAATGCCATAGAACACACACACTTATTTGTCCGACCATATAGGTTACCAGAGAGTCATAGTAAAGAAATACACCAGCAGGTAAATGAAATGCTTCAAGACTCAATTATAAGACTTAGTCTTAGCCCTTGGAATTCACCCATTCTCCTAGTCCCAAAGAAATCGGGAACAAATGACGAAAAATGGAGAGTTGTAGTAGATTTCAGGAAGTTAAATGAAATAACTAATATTAAATGCAGAACGAATTGAATGCATCGAATCCACACCGAAGATGCTAGGCCGAGGGGAGTGCACACTTTATTGTGTGGACTATTGGAAGCTGAACGAGGTAAAGAAGAAAGATAGTTATCCCCTGTCAAGAAAAGACTATACCCTGAACGTGTTGTCAGGAGCGAAGTGGTTTTCTACATTGGACCTCCAAAGAGGCAAAAACGATCATGAGCAGACAGCTTTTAGCAATTTCTGGTAATGCCATTTGGTCTGTGCAATGCTCCAGCAATATAAGTATATTAATAATATATTAAGTAATTTATGGCGAAGAGAAGGTAATTGGCGATTTCAGCAATAATGACTATTGCGTCATGAGAAGAGAGCTTCTGGCAGTGGAGAAAAGCGTCAAACATTTTGCACAAGTATTTGTATGGCCAACAGTTCCATCTGACAACGGATGATGCTACATTAAGGTGGCTTCTCAAATTCACGAATACTGTAAGACAGCTTGCATGGCGAATCGAAACATTACAGAGCTACCAGTTCAATACCGAACACCAAAAAGGAGGACAACATGGCAAAACGGACGCACTATCGCGACGCCCTTGTAAGATAGAAAGGTAAGGAGAACATCATCGATGTGCGATGGTTGAGTGTTCTCCCGGAGGAGCAGTGGTCGCTGTAACAGATCCGCAGGGAGCAGAGGAAGGATCCGGATCCGACAAAGATTATCGAGGTCAAGGAACGTGGAACCACACCGTCGTGGGAGGAAATAGTACCCGAAAGCCCTATCGCCAAAGCCTATTGGACGCAATAGTGAAGATTACAGCTAAGGAATGGTTGATTGTATCGCGTTTGGGAAAGTGAAGACGGCGAAACGTCAAGAAGCTTGATTGTGGTTTATCACAACGGATCAAGAGGAGGACATCTGGGCATTACAAAGACGGTAGAGAAAATCAAACTGATGTTCTACTGGGATGGATGCCAGCAGTCGGTTTCCGAGTGGGTTCAAGCATGTTATAAGTACACAAACTCGAAGGAACCACAGTCAAGAAGCACCAATACAGATCGGATGCACCAATACAACGTGGGAGCTCCATTCGAAAGAGTAGCGATGGACGTAGCAGGACCTTTTCCTACCAGTGACCGCAATAAGTATGTCCTCTTAGTGATCGTCTTCTTCAGCAAGTGGCCGGAAGTGTACCCCATGCCGAGCCAGGAAGCTAAGACATGTGCTGATGCATTCTTCAGCAATTGGGTATGTCGTTTCGGTTTTCTGCATGGGAACTGCACATGGATTAGGGAAGAAATCTCGAATCTGCTGACCAGACGCTTGAGGAGCATTTGAGGAAAGTGGTCGATATGCATTCCTTATGGCGTACCGATCCGCTGTACACGACAAGACATCGACGTCGCCTTGCAAAATCGATATTCGGATCGCATTTAAGACTTCCAGCAAACCTGAGGTTCGGTACATCGACAATTGAAGAGGAGCCATTATCTCTGAAGGAACCGAGAACATCGAGCGTAGGAGTCGACGCACCTACCCACTACGCCACTAAGAACGCACTAATAGAAACCCCTTTAAAGAAAGAGTCGTTACTCACGATGTAAGACTTGCAACCAGTAGACAAGACCCCCACAATCAAATCAATGAAAGACCTTTCGGAAACTACCAAGTTCGGGTGGACAAGATCGGCAGTCCATCCCGAATACTAGTAGAGGCCGACATTCACCACCAGAGTTAAATTTAAAACTCAAAATTTTCTTCTGCCCTGAACTTAAAGAATAAGGCATTCGACACTGCTAATCGATACAGGGGCAGATATCAGTCTTCTGAAAAACAGAAAGGACCCTAAAATTAAAAATTAAATTAGAACGTAGTAATATCGACTATAATAGGAGATTCCATAACCACTTTTGGGGAAGTAGAATGCATTCTAGAATTTAACACCGATGTCGAAGATCTGTGCCTATTTCACCATTCGATCAGCTCACAGAAAATATGAATTTAGCCTATGATGGCATAATAGGTAGCGACTTGCTTACCAGGTACAACTGTAAAGTAAATTACGAAAAAAGATTATTAGAGATACCCATAAAAGAATTAGCAAGTAGTAAGACTGGATATAAAAATGATCCAGCAAACAGTAAGACTAAAAATAAAAATTATTCAACAAGTAGTAAGAATGAATACAAAAACGACAAAGGAATAAAAATGATAGCATAGAGGATGTTGAAGAAATTCCTTACGAGGAAGTATCTACGGGTACTAACTGTATAAAAAATTGTGAGACCACGTTTGCAAGGGCTGAAAAACAGTCAAACCATGTAAAAACATGGTTCTTTTACAAAGAAGGTAAAAATATTTAATAGCATTCCTTGGTTTTGTTGGTTACTACCGAAAATTCATTCCTAATTTTGCAGAAATCTCAAAACCTCTAACAAAACTCCTTAAGAAAAATGTCGTATTCAAATGGGACGCATTTTGTGACGAATCATTTAGGTTACTAAAAAACCAAATGATCAGCCCTCCCATATTAATTTATCCAGACAATCAAGAATTCCTTGTTACTAGAGATGCAAGTGACTTAGCACTGGGAGCTGTATTATCCAAAGGACCCGTAGGCGAGAATAAACCTATCTGCTTTGCAAGTCGAACCTTAAATGACGCTGAAATAAGGTATAGTACCACAGAAAAGAAATTATTAGCCATAGTTTTCGCGGTAAAACAATTTCGTCCATATTTATTTCGAAGAACATTTTTAATATATACTGACCATAGGCCGTTGCAATGGTTAATGAACCTCAAAGACCCGACATCAAGGTTAGCCCGTTGGAGAATTCTTCTAGACGAATATGTGTTTAAAATTATTTACAAAGCAGGAAAGTTTAACTCCAACGTAGATGCACTTATTCGCATCCATGAGGATGTCCCCGATACAGTAAAAGAAACCAAAATACTTGTCGCTACAAGAAACAGAACAAGAGCTCAAAACATTGATGAAACATTGATAGCAGAACATGACGAAATCACCCCTTCACCGGTAAAATGTAAAATAGTTGACACTCTTAAGCCAATAGTGTTTGCCGGCATCCATGAGGATGTCCCCGATACAGTAAAAGAAACCAAAATACTTGGCGCTACAAGAAGCAGAACAAGAGCTCAAAACGTTGATGAAACATTAATAGCAGAACATGACGAAATCACCATTTCACTGGTAAAATGTAAAATAGTTGACACTCTTAAGCCAATAGTGTTTGCCGGAAACTGTTCTCCCATTAAGATTTTTATTTTAACCCACGTGGAAAGTCCAGAGTTTCCTCTGGGTATTTAAAATGATTCCTAACTATACTCGATCGAAACTTAATGAAATAAAAATATACAGTTTGTCAAGAAAGTGTTTACACAACGTAAAAAACAGGAAATTCTACTTTCGCATTAAAAATTAAAGTAGTTCCAGTAACTTAATTGAACATTTTCTTTTGCTAGTTTATAAAACTACATATTTAAAAAAAAGTAACATAAAAAAATGCTTTATTTCACTAAACGATAATGAAAAAATTACAAAATGCAAAAAGGGACAAACTTTGGACTGTCAAGAAAGTGTTTGCACATCCTATTTCAATTCGCTTGCGCACTGCATGAACAGTTTCATAACAGTACCGTTATAGCGGCTTTTTATTTTCTGTTTTATGACAGATGTACAATTTTGAAAGAAAAAGTATTTATTGATATTTTTGCTGTTGAGAGAATGTTATTCGTAATCGTGTTGTTATTGATCAGTTGCATACAATATGCCTGGGAAAAGAATTAGTTTTGAAGTGAAGCAATTGGGCAAGTACAACCATTACAATGGCAAAAGTCTCAAGAAAATTACAGATCTGTTCGGCTTATCTAAAAAGACAATTTATATCATTATAAACAGAGCAGAGCGTGAAAATAGTTTGGAGTTTATTGTTACAAAAGGAGGGCCAAACAAATTATCTCATTGAAATGAGCGCTGCCTGCTAAGAAAAGTGCACGAAAACCCCCAACATCAGCTAGAGCCTCGTCCAGAGAGATGAACCAGGAATGTCGCGTACAAGTTTCGAACGAAAGGCAAGTGCTTCTGAACCATGAGTTTACATCAAGAGTTGCAAGAAAAAAACCACTGCTTTCGAGTAAAAACGTTTAAGAACGCTTTCCGTTTGCTACAGAGTATAGCATTTAGCGAAGCTAATACTGGAACGATGTTATATTTTGCAACGAAATATAACGAAGGACCTAGCAAAGTGTGGCACAAGCCCTTAAAAGTCTTATCGAAAAGGAATATAATTACAACCGTTAAATTTGGAAAGTTATCTGTGATGGTGTGGGGCAGGGCTGTACAGTACTTCAGTATTATCTGACTTCAGTACATTACAATTACAAGTACCGAATACTGATACTTGTACTTCAGTACGGCGGTACTTGTACTTGAAAAGAATGAAGTCCAGTGGTACTTGTTTTTTTCCCTTTATTCGCCACAAGTATTAATTTTTGCGTACTTAAGTACATAAATAGGGACTTAAGTACTTGACCAGTACTTACAAGTAATATATAATAATACTTACAAGTACTTTCAAGTATTTACAAGTACTTTCAAGTACTTTCAAGTATTTACAAGTACTTTCAAGTACTTTAAATTATATCAAATATTGGCAATTATTTTATTAAAAACGATTTAGCAATTGTTTAGCGATTTAGTACTAGCAATATAAGCTTGCCTTATCAACTTCGATCTATATACAGTTGAGTTTTGGGACGCTGAAAGCAAGACTGCTCACGTACTTGAAAGTACTGCTCAAGTACTTGAAAGTACTTTAGTAAAAAGGACTTTTACTTAATTCAAATAAAGTACCAGTACCAAGGTACTGAAGTACAAGTACGATTCCAGGTACTGGTACTGGTATTTATACTTGCACTTGATTTTGTATAGCCCTGGTATGGGGATGCATTTCGAGCAAAGGTGTCGGAGACTAAGGCTTTATTGAAAACACCATGGGCGCAAAGAAATACCTGAGCATTCTACAAGCTCATTTGCTCAGCAGTGCTAACAATTTTGGATTTAATGGCGGTGATAACATGAGACAACCAAAAATCCAGTTTTATCAAGATAATGACCCGAAACGTAAAGAACTTACGGTTAAGACATGGCTGCTTTATAACTGCACCAAAGTACTGGATACACCTGCTCAGAGCCCAAGCATTAATCCTATAGAAAACTCTTGGGCCCATTTGAAGAAGAAAGTGGCAAAAATGAACCCGAAAAGCCGAAACCAATTGATGTAATACATCAAAGAAGAGTGGGAAAACATTCCAACCAATTATGACATTATGACAAAATCCGCAAATGCCTATGAAAATTACTACAACGAGCACATAGCTTTAGACATAGTCGGACCACTGCCAACTAGCTACGAAAATAACAAATACATTTTGACTTTCCAGGATGATTTGACAAAGTTCACTGAGGCTAACCATTACCTAACGCAGAAGCATCCACTGTAGCCCGTAATTTCGTTGAGAAAATTGTATGTTGCTTGAGCACACTTTTTAAGGATATATGGAAAGTTCTAAAAATAAAAAAGATACAGACAATCCCATATCATCCCCAAACAAACGGAGCGTTAGAACGTAGTCACCGAACATTAGCCGAATATCTTAGGCATTACGTTAACAATGACCAGTTCACCTGGGACACTTGGCTACCATACTCAATGTTTGTCTTTAATACTACATCTCATAGTAGCACTACTTTTAGTCCGTTTGAATTACTTTACGGTTTTCCTACACGGATTCCCAATTCTAATAGCAGAAAATTTAAAAACACTATAATTACGATAACTATACTTTCGAGCTAAAAGCCCGCCTCGACGCCTTGAAGAAGTTATTAAGCCAAAAGGATACGCAACAAAGTACTGAGCATTAAGTGTCCGATTATACGTGAGAGGTTGAATTTTTAAGTTGTTTTCGTTTTTCTCAAATTGTTTGTGTTTTTTTACTTAGAATAAGATTTTGTTAACTTGAAATGAATTTGAGTTTTTATATAAAATAAAATTAGCTTTTAACTCAGCACAGATTTTTGGAGAAATCATATGACAAACTTTTTTCTTTTCTGTGTCCGATTAGTCGTGGGGGCCACTGTAAAAATAAACAAACATTCAAACAAAAATTGTAAACCCAACCTCGACATCAGTATACAGTCCATTTGACAAAACTCTATTCTTCATAAGAATTTTCTTTTTCTAAGGGGGGTGGGATATTGTGATCCACACAGGTCACACTGTCTTTAACCGTGGTTATCACACCCATCGCCCATCCATAGATAGATAGATAGATCTGTTTATTTCGTTTCAAATTACATTTTGTTATCGCACAATTTACATTTGCACAGAGATATGATTAATATAATATAATCTTACTACTGAAAAAGGATGTTTGACAATATGAAAGGAATTCTTTTTTCAAATGAATTATATATTTCGAGGAAACTACGAAAAAGAAAAACCTCATACAAATAGAGAGAAAAAAAAAATAATAATAATAAATTAAAATATCATTTTTAAAGGTATTCGAGTAAGCGTTTAATCGCATTTATTAATTTCGTCTCAATATTGAGACTGAACTCATGCGAAGATAAAATTGCAGTATCATCAGCATAAATTGCTGTATCACAGTAAGGAAGAGTAGGAAAGTCAGAAGTATACACATTATACAAAACTGGACTTAGGACTGAGCCTTGCGGGACACCAGCACTGACACTGACGAGGTTAGAGACACCACTCTTGACATGGACTTTAAAATATCTATCTGTGACAAAACTCTTAACAATTTTACATAGAAATGGGGGGAAATTAAACTTTAACATTTTATATATGAGATATGAGGATAGGGAGGTGCAGCTACCACTGCCATTCGAAAAAGCAACCACAATCAGAACACTAGGCACACAATGGCATCGAGCAAAGGACAAATTTACATACAAATTTTCTCTGCAGGATGTTCGGAAAATTACCAAGAGGACCATTTTGTCAGAGATCACGCGATCTGCAAAAATGTTTTCATGGTGTGATTCACACATAAAACTTGCGTAGATAAAAACTCCACCATGCAACCATACACCACCAGCCGAGTGGCGGAAATTTAAGAACTCACAGATCCGTCATGATGGAACCACGTGCTTTCTAAGGAAAGCTCGGCAGACATCGCATCCTACGTCCAAGGGTCATCTTCGAAAATCGTCAGTGGTGGAATGGATCGGAGGTCCTTCAAGCATTTGACGAGCGACGCCATCAGCCACACAAAATCATACCTACAACACTTTTTAGCTCTGTGTTCACTTTACTGCGTTAAAAAAATAAACTTATGACGCGTTTTTCCTCTCTATAGCATTTATTCCGAGCTACGAAGTTGTTGGCTTCAGTTTTTTTTCACACAGTCCACACTTTCTATAACCGTGGTTATCACACCCATCGCCCATCCATTAGCCATGTACCGCTTTCTCTTCTCTTCCTTCTACGTTCCTTTCGAATTCTGCAGCATAATGCAACTCATATGCGACCACCGATCGACCAAGCGATCGTGACATCTAACACCCCATGAATTGTGCCCAATATAATATGCGATGTGTAGCATATTCTGTTTCCATTGTAGATAATGCGAAACCGTACATTACCATAGCAATACCCAAAGCAAAGGGTGAATGCTCAGTGCATAAATATTTAGAAAATGGGTCAAAGTCACTGCGTGTGTCTCAAGTTGGGTCAATGCATTAAAGTTGTTGACGTTGTAAAAATCAACTTCTTGCGTACTGAATTCGGTTGGGGCCTGAAAAGAAGAGGGGATGAGGTTCATGAGCAATTAGGATATATAAAGGTGACCGATGTCGGGAAGGTTAGAGTAAGTAACCCCTCAAGTAAGACGGACCCCTTACAAGAAGGCAGAATAAAATAAATAAATACCATACATATAATAAAGTCGTTTAACTTACTTTCCGCTTCGTACTCTACCTTAACTATCAGGAAGCACGGTCTGTTCTCCAAGTCGTGTTCACTTTCTGAAAAACTGCCCCTATTGCTTCGACCTTCTCTTGAGGATCCACATCAATCAAGGAGTCATTGTCTAGCACGGCTCCATCCGGAACGATGCCAACTGAGATCAGTATGTTTGCGTTGTCGGTCGTTCTGTCAAGCCGAATAGCCTCCAGGTCGTTGTGATCCCTCCTTCGGAAAATTCGGTTGATTTGGGGAAACATACCCAGGCCGTTGGAACGAACAGTCCGAATCTTGCCAACCCAATGCGAATTGATTGCAATTCGGTAGTTCATCCGAATTAACTTGTCTGGAGCGACCTTAGTTCCGGGTTGTCCCTGTCCATACAGCGTCCGTAAAGTGTCTCAATTCGCGATAGCAGTCTGCATTTGTTAACGTGCAGTGCGTCGATATTAGCGTTCCGATAGACTTCACCATCTGTGGTCGGTGCTACTTTTGGAAGCGTCGTGTCCATAGTACGTTTTATTGTATTGTCCACTTGTATGAGATTTCTGTCAATCTCTTCGTTCCTCAGGTTTATGTTTGCGGGTATAGTCATGTTACTTGAACATAATTCTTCGGATAAGGCCCTGGAAAAACGCAGCCAACAAGCCTTGCGATAATTGTGGCGTATGCCGTTTTTAATGAAGAGATCGACCCCACTCCCCTGTGTGGAGACGAAAAGACTTGGTCCATCCACGTAAGGTCTTTTGGAACCATGCCATCTGGGCCTGCATTGAGGCCATCATTGACAACAACTCCGCGAAACCCACATTTGGAGCCTTTGGCGCTGTTTGTTGTGCCTGTCGTCTACCAGATGCCATCTGGGAGTAGGAGACAACCGGCGTAACAGGAGTGGCAAGAATTTTCGGCATCGCCCTTGAATCCGCCAATTTTGTTTTTTTTGCATATCTTTTCTTGCTAATTGCTTCACCTTCCGACAACCCCGAAAGCTGGAAGGATGTCCACTGGCACCACAATAGATGCACTTCAGGCGAGATCTGTCCTCGACCCTTCCCTGACCCAGAGGACACTGTGCAAACAGATGCCCCCTAGTGCATTTACTGCATTGAGTCGTTGTTGCAGTTTCCTGCAGCGTGCTCGAATCTCTGGCATCTTGCACAGAGAAGCATCTGCTTGATCCAACCTCTCTCAAAAGACGGCCTGAAAGTCAAGGAACTTAATGCTCCTCAGACCCTCAAGCTTTCTCTCTGGTGTTGCCTGCACCAAAAAGAGGGGAAGCACACGCACCGGTTCCATATATCGGACAGTGGAGAAGCGCTTGATTCCCAAAATTCTACGTTGCCAACGCTCGCTTGTCGCAACGATTTCTACCCGTGCTGCGGCTCAGCAGAGACTCTCAATCCCTTGAGTAGAACGGTCTGAGCCTTTTCTCCCTGGGAGTATATGACTAAAAATCAGCCCCAACTGACGACATCTTCTCTTTCACAAGCTGGAAGCCATCCACTGATAAGCAGTGGATGGATCGTATCTGGGTCGTATCTTCGTCGTCCATTCCGGTTATGTTGATAGGAGGCATTCTAAACTTATTTTTATGTATTGAAACAAAGTCTAACTTTTTTCACTTCAATATATATATTCTTTATTTAATGTTGAGTTAGGTTAAGGTATTCTTTTTTTCTTGTGAAATGCATGTGCACTCGTTCGTAGTTGGAATTGAAGAGACGGAAGACATGTCATTGAAATCCCTTGTAACAAGCATTGTTGTAGTTACAGCAGTGTGAATTTAGTTACAGGGTGTATTGTTGTTGAATATTTAACACTCCTCCGCCCATGGATGAAACTACAACAGCCGTTGCAAATTTTCTCCGATCGACGGACTTCAGGCTGATTAAATTCTGGTTCAAGAATAGCTGGTATTGGCATCTCAAGAGAGTCGTCTGCTCAACTGACTGATAACGAACTTGATAATAAACTTCTTGGCCACCATTTGATTCGATGGCAACAGAGACCGGACCCTTAACCCTTAACAAACCTAGGTCCGGCTGCATAGTTTCGATACCATACTGGTTCACCTCTTTCATAGTCATTGACCTTAGAAGTGTTGGCTGGAAAGCTTTTTTCGTTGGCCGTCATTGAATCGGGATGGAGTTAATCAAAATAGGTACGTGGTCGGCGACTGGACTACCAAAAAGAAAAGATTTCCTTTGAATGGACCAGCAAAGTCTTCTTCTTCGCCAAGGAATTTTCTCTTCCTCCCAAGTATAGCCCTTAATCGGAGAATTATCAGGGCGTATTTGTTGTCTGTTCAATGTCAGCATCACTTTTCGGCCACCAAACGTAAGTCCTGGCCAATGCCTTCATACGTAAAATTCTGGGATGGTTTGCATGAAGTGCTTCAAGTAGTTTGGTGCGATGAATTTCCGGTATTACTATTCGCTGACCCCATACCAAACACCTCCTAATGGACGAAATCTCGTTCTTCCGGTGGAAAAAGTTCTTAAAGTCTGGCTCCACGTCAGCCGGCCATCCACTCAGAGTCCAGTGCAAAACGCGTGATAGAATTTTGACCTTCTTGGTAAACTTCGCGATATCCCTTGCCTGTAGTAACGACGACTCCAGCCAATCAAAACTACTTCCTCGTCGTCTTCTTCGGAATCGGATGAATTTCCTGCAGGTAAACGACTGAATGCATCGGCGTGTACTTTCCGGGTTTATATCGCAGTTTGTAGTTGTAAGCGCTTAGGAAAATAATGGATCACAGAAAGTGTATTTGGCGTAGGTTTCTCAAAAGAGAACAAACCCAACAAAGGCTTATGATCTGTGAATATTACGAATTGCCTACCGTACAATTAGTCATGGAACTTTTTTATGCCTGCAATAATCGCTAAAGCTTCCTTGTCAACTTGCGCATAGTTACGCTCTGATTGTTTGAGGGTTCGTGAATAATATGCAATTGGTCGCCCAGTCCCGTCTTATAATACGTGTGCCAAAACTGATCCAACTCCATACGGCGAAGCGTCACACGTCAACACGACAGGTAAGTTATCGTTGAAAGGCATAAGAACACTGTCTAATGATAACAACTCCTTAAGGTTATCAAATGACTTTTGGTGGTCCAATTCCAAGCAGCGTTCTTATCCAAGAGTCTATGGAGGGGCTCCGCTAGCTTTTGACCGAAGAATTTAATGGTAAAAATTTAAGAGCCCCAAAAAGACTTGAAGTTCATTCTTCGGAGGTGGTGTCTTTCGTATCAACGCAAGTTTTTTCTCTGACGGATTGGAATTCATCCGCCGCATCGATGCGAAATCCGAAGAAGTTAATGGACTGAACGTCGAACAAGAATTTTTCTTTGCGTAATTTCAAGCCAGATGAACGTATTCTATCGAAAATAGCTCGAAGCTTTTTAGCTAGGCTATCAGAAGTTTTTCCTACAGCAACAACATCATCAAAATAAAAGACAACCCCACCAATTTCGCGAAGTAACTCTAACATGCATTTTTGAAATTCTCCAGGTGCGGAAGAAATTCCATATTGTAGCCTTTTTACCTTGAATGCGCCCTTATGCGTTATAATTGTTTGGGCCTTTGCTGTTTCCTCGTCTACAGTAAGTTGCTGGTAGGCTTGTGCCAATTTTGCAAACACAGCTCCACGTGGCAGATTTGCAATCAACTCATGCATGGAAGGGATTGGATAACAATGCGGTTGCAACGCCTTATTTACCGTTGTCTTGTAATCACCACATATGCGTATGGTTCCATTTGGTTTTGGCACTGGAACAATGGGGGTAGCCCACCTAGAATAATCGATTGGTTCAAGAACACCTTGCGATACCATGTGGTCTAGCTCTTCTTCCACTTTTGATCTGATAGCGAAAGGAATTTTCCTAGCAGGTAAATGGATTGGCGCGACTTCTGGATTTAACGAAAGAGTTATGGGCGGCCCTTTATAAGCCACAAATTCATTTGAGAATAAATCGCTATAGTCATTGGCAAACTTCTGAACCAAGATGTCACGGAATGAACGCTTCGAATTGAGATTCCTAAAGGTGCAAACCAATTGCAACCCAAAATATTCGTACGCGTGCCAGCAGCAATAAGAAGCGATATCTGTTCATCATGCATGTATTTGATTTTATTAATTGTAGACTGCGAATAGTTGCTTCAGCTGCAACTGCCCTCTCCTGAGCACTCTGAAACGTCAGTGTAGGTGTAGCTACGAGTTCCTGTTGTAACCTGCTGTCTTTGAGTCCACAGACGAACCGGTCTCGAAGCATGCGGTCAAGGGAATTGCCGAAGTTGCATCTGCTTGCAATTTTTCGAAACTCTGCGACGTAGTCTGTGGTTTTTTCATCCGGTAATTGATCTCTCTTAAAAAACTTGAAAAATGAAGCAATTTCCGACGGAGGTGGAGAAAAGTGATCAGAGATAGTCTTACAAATTGTATCATAATCAATTTCTGTTACCCTATTTGCCTTTTTGGTGAAATTAAGGATTCCAGTAGATCGAATAAAGATGCTCCGCAAACCGTGAGAAAGGTAGCTCGTTGAAGACGCTGTTGTGATTCCATTTGCTTCCAAAAAGATATCGAACCGCCTCTTATAAGATCCCAAGCACTTTGTTTTGTGATATCGAACGCTTCTATGTGTCCGATCGAAATGGAGCCTTCCCTCGACATTTTGTAGTAGGTAGTAGGAGAAAACTCGTTCTTAACTGCACGAATTTCCTTCTGACGATCGGCTGTCTGAGTTTCTTCTCCTTCGGATGAATCGCACATACTCTAATTAACACGAGTATCCCATCCTTGTCGCCACTTTTATGTTTTGAAACAAAGTCTAACTTTTTTCACTTCAATATATATATATACTCTTTATTTAATGTTAAGTTAGGTTAAGGTATTCTTTTTTTCTTGTGAAATGCATGTGCACTCGTTCGTAGTTGGAATTGAAGAGACGGAAGACCTGTCATTGAAATCCCGTGTGACAAGCATTCTTGTAGTTACAGCAGTGTGAATTTGGTTACAGGGTGTGTTGCTGTTGAATATTTAACACTTATTTTCTTTCTTTTGTTGCTGTTGCTTGGGTTGCTGCTGCTGTTGTTGCTACTGTTGTTGTTGAATATTTAACACTTACTCTAGTCCTTTTGTTGCTGTTGCTTGTTTTGCTGCTGCTATTTGGACTGTCCCTGCTGCTGCTGGGGTTGCTGCTGTTGTTCTATTTGCATTTTCGCTTGTAGCAACCTTCTATTCTCCATTTCAGTTTCTTGAATATCTTTAACTTTCCTTTTTTAAGGTTCCGTCTACAAAAACGGAACCTTTATAATTTCGGTGTCTCCGTCCGTCCGTCCGTCGTGTCTGTCACACTTTCTTATTTCCGAAGTTTATAAAGATATCGGCATGAAATTTTGGAATTAGGTACTTCAGGCCTAGATGTCATTGCCCATGAACCCAAATCTAATAAGTGGGGCCATTTGCGGGTGACTGCAGTACAGGTGAAGTTGCCATTAATTTTGAAACATTGTCGCAACCCATCGAGTTATATATATATATCGACAGATCTTTTGAAATGTAGAGGATTGCTTCAACAATTTCTGATCCAAAGTACCGTTTGGAAAATATTGAGCTCCAAAGTTTTTTTTTAACCCTAGGATGGGCAGCTGGGCCTAATCAGGCCCAATTTGAGTTTGAACATACATAACTTTTTTTTTCAAATCAACAGGACCGAAACTCCCTGACTTCTTGTGGCGATGTTTGCTGAGCACAACGAAACCATATCCGAGTCGTCCCGGCCCCAGTTCGCGGAAAAAAAATTAAATTTGTGTGTGAGTATTGAAAATTAACAGCTGGGCCTAGGTAGACCCAATGTAATTGTTACAGTATCCTGCCATATAAATAGCATAAGTAATAAAAAGATAATAATGTAATGCACACGCGATCACCGCAACCCTTTCAAACACATGACCATATGTTTATTGAGGTCACTTACTCAATAAATATCGAAATAATAAACGATCGCCTGTGCAATTGATAACACAAATGTACCGTAGGTAAAGTATTATTATGAAGTAATGCTGGAGGATATGTTCGTCTTAGGATAAATCTCAAACGGAAAGCACGAGTTAACGATAATAAATATATCAACCCTAAAAATATAGTTTATCGTACTTATAAGTAAACAAGTGCTCTATTCATTATAAATTAATTATTACTTTTGGTGCTTGTGTAGAGAAAAATGACGGAACAAAGTGATATAGTTCTGAATCGGGCAACCAGATCTGGACGGCTAACTGCAGAACACATAGCGACATTGGCGGAAGATATTACTGACGAAGATTATCAATTTGTTGATAATGACGATGACGCCGTTTATGTGCCGGATAATGATGCTGCCGATGCGAAGAGGCGTAAAGAGAGCATATACGCCAAGTGCCAACATAACCGTTGACGAGCAATTGTTCCCCTACCGCGGCAATACACGCTTCACCCAGTATATACACTCAAAACCAGCCAAATACTGCATCAAGTTATTTGTGTGATTCACGCACAAATTATCCTTTGAAAGGAAAAATATATACTTGAAAATTACCTAATGCAGAGCGAGAGATTTTCACACTGCGGAAGATCCTGGAGAAGACCTAGGAAATGCAGATCGACACACACCATCTATTTGTCGATTTCAAGGCCGCATATGACAGCGTGTATAGAGACGAGCTATACAGCGTCATGTCTAGTTTTGACATTCCTGCTAAACTCGTCAGACTGAACAGGATGACGATGGAGAACTCTCGCTGCTCCATCAAGGTCGGTAACGAACTCACCGAGACCTTTAATGTCAAAAAAGGTTTTAGACAAGGCGACGCGCTGTCATGTGATTTCTTTAACATCGTTCTTGAGAAGACCGTGCAAAACTCACTGGCCAACACAAGAGGCACGATCTTCCAAAAGTCCGTTCAACTGCTAGCTTACGCGGATGACATTGACGTGATTGGGCGAACACAGCGAGCCGTCTATGATGCGTTTGCTGGCATTGAAACGGAAGCGGCTAAAGTAGGTCTGGCGGTAAACGAGCGCAAAACCAAGTATATGCTGTCATCGAGAAAGGACGCACAACATCGACGACTTGGCCAGAACGTCACAATAGGCAGCTATAACTTTGAGGTAGTTAAGGACTTCGTCTAAATTGGCTCCGCGGTAAACAGTACAAACGACATCAGTACCGAGATCAAACGCAGAATAACTCTTGCCAACCTCAAAAGGCAATTGAGTAGTAGAGCCCTCTCTCGGAAGACCAAGTTGACTTTGTATAAGACCTTGATCATCCCAGTCCTGCTTTACGGCGCAGAGGCATGGACAATATCCCAAGTGGATGAAAGATGGTCCTGTTTGCGTTGATGGCATTTGGAGGAGAAGGTTCAACCACGAACTGTATGGGCTGTACAGCGACATGAGTCTAGCCAGGCGTCTACGGATCCAACGCCTAAGATGGCTAGGCCATGTAGAGCGTATGGACAACTTAGCTCGAAGATTCTTCGACTCTGAGCCTGTGGGACAACGCAACAGAGGACGTCCACGTACAAGATGGCGCACACAAGTCGAGAGGGACCTCGGCCGGCTTGGTGTGCGAAACTGGAGACAGCTGGCGAAAGATCGTGCTGGCTGGAGAGGCATGTTGAGTGAGGCCCAGGTCCACCTCGGATTGTAGCGCCCTAAGAAGAAGAAGAAGAAGAGCGAGAGGTGAACCAAGGCGAACGAGTGGTGTTATCATTGATCCAACGATATCATAATACAGGTCGCACTATCTATTGTGATAATTTTTTTACCTCATTGTCTTTGGCCGAGCATTTGCTTCAAGTTGGACTGGCCATTGTGGGAACTGTTCGCTCTAACAAACGTTTCGTTCCGGCTGATTTGGTTTTTACAATAAGAAATACACATTGTGTTCGTACGTACTTAGGCTAAATAAGGCCGTCATTGTGTTGTCGACAGAACATTATACCTGCGCTACCGACCAAGAAAATACTTCACAAAAACCGAAACAAATCTTGGACTATATAAGGCACCAATTTTGACTACACCATTTTAGATAGAATCACCCATAACCCCTGCATTAGCTGCATCATCCTTAACCTCTGCTGGGCAATCGAAAAAAAAACGGAAGGATTGTGTTCATTGTAGAGCCGAAGGCGAACCGCGCCGTAAAACATTCCATAAATATATTTTTTGACATGAATTTATGTGCGTGACACACGGAAAAGTAGAAACAAGGGCTTCATGCAATGCTTGTGCTACCAATAATTGAATTCTGTATACTTTTTCCACATATATATATGTATATCCGTTACATATAGATAGGTACATCATGTATTTAACTTTGCACAATATGAAAGTTATGATAAAGTCTGTGTTTTTTTAATTCATATGGGCCTATCGAGGCCCAGCAGGCTATGTTACGAGCATTCTGGCTTTAATAGTTTTCCAGATATTGGCAAAAAACGGTGGACCATCGACATGTGATTTTTGAAGAACTGAAAACGCAGTTTCGAAGACATTAATGTAAGCATTAAGAAATTATAAATTTCAAAATATCGGTTTATGTTAAAATTTTGAGATATCTAAGTTTTAAAACGATGACTATATTCATTTTCACACATAAATTTCATGCTGTGTTCGATCACTCTATTCGTTGGTGAGTCTTAAACTTCCGATATCAACCCCTAAATGCCCAACAGAAATGAACACACACACCGCATGCATGAGCAGTGATTGGGTATGTGTATGATGGAAAGGATTTTCTGTGTTGGATAAACTGGGATAGAGATATATGTGGGTATATGGACGGATGATTGTTTGTTGGTTTAGATATATGAATGTATGAATGAATAGTTGATTTGGGTTGAAGTTAGAAGAAAATTCAACTGAAATAATTTGGAAACGTCATTTGGTATTCAGAAATCATCCATCAATATTAAGCGACGGAACCTTCCCCCTTCTTTTCTTTTTTCCAGCTTCATCTTCATCTTCGGCCCGATCCGCCGCCTCGGAAGAAGCCAGTTCCCGACTATGCTGCTATAATAATAATAATGGCGGCGCTATAGTCCGAGGTGGACCTGGGTCTAGCTTCTCAGCAACCAACTCGTGTTGTGCGTGATATTGTTCTCTCACGAGTGGAGGGGACCTACAGTTTAATGCCGACTCCGAACGGCGAGATCGAGAAGCTTTTTCTAGAGTTTTTCACAGTTATACTCTGTGAGCATTGTCAGTGACTCGAAAGAGGTAGAGCCGTGAAAATATGTTTGATGTTTTTTTTTTCGAGATTCGAACCGACGTCCTCAAACGTAGGAGTCGACGCACCTACCCACTACGCCACGGCGCCCAACCCGACTATGCTGCTGCGACTTCAAAATTTTACGTCTTTTTTCTTTAGATTTTCGTCGCTGTCATTTTCTGAGTTATCACTTGGAAACAGCGACAGCTCCTCATCCGTTATTATAAACATTTTATTTTTGTTCCCTTTTTCGGAAATTCTTGATTTTTTATTTATTTTTTATTTTTAATTCAATGCTACATTTCGCATGAAATGCTCAGCGTCGAATGCTTGCCCTACACAGTTAGAGAACAAATTCCCAAACAGCATGGCTATACGAGAAAACCAATTGGAGCGGAATTAACAACTTCTTTAGGAATTTTAACTGGTTTCCTCGATAGGTACGTGGAATCCGCTGCTGATATGATCACAAAACTGGAGACAGCTGGCGAAAGATCGTGCTGGCTGGAGAGGCATGTTGAGTGAGGCCCAGGTCCACCTCGGATTGTAGCGCCCTAAGAAGAAGAAGAAGAAGAGCGAGAGGTGAACCAAGGCGAACGAGTGGTGTTATCATTGATCCAACGATATCATAATACAGGTCGCACTATCTATTGTGATAATTTTTTTACCTCATTGTCTTTGGCCGAGCATTTGCTTCAAGTTGGACTGGCCATTGTGGGAACTGTTCGCTCTAACAAACGTTTCGTTCCGGCTGATTTGGTTTTTACAATAAGAAATACACATTGTGTTCGTACGTACTTAGGCTAAATAAGGCCGTCATTGTGTTGTCGACAGAACATTATACCTGCGCTACCGACCAAGAAAATACTTCACAAAAACCGAAACAAATCTTGGACTATATAAGGCACCAATTTTGACTACACCATTTTAGATAGAATCACCCATAACCCCTGCATTAGCTGCATCATCCTTAACCTCTGTTGGGCAATCGAAAAAAAAACGGAAGGATTGTGTTCATTGTAGAGCCGAAGGCGAACCGCGCCGTAAAACATTCCATAAATATATTTTTTGACATGAATTTATGTGCGTGACACACGGAAAAGTAGAAACAAGGGCTTCATGCAATGCTTGTGCTACCAATAATTGAATTCTGTATACTTTTTCCACATATATATATGTATATCCGTTACATATAGATAGGTACATCATGTATTTAACTTTGCACAATATGAAAGTTATGATAAAGTCTGTGTTTTTTTAATTCATATGGGCCTATCGAGGCCCAGCAGGCTATGTTACGAGCATTCTGGCTTTAATAGTTTTCCAGATATTGGCAAAAAACGGTGAACCATCGACATGTGATTTTTGAAGAACTGAAAACGCAGTTTCGAAGACATTAATGTAAGCATTAAGAAATTATAAATTTCAAAATATCGGTTTATGTTAAAATTTTGAGATATCTAAGTTTTAAAACGATGACTATATTCATTTTCACACATAAATTTCATGCTGTGTTCGATCACTCTATTCGTTGGTGAGTCTTAAACTTCCGATATCAACCCCTAAATGCCCAACAGAAATGAACACACACACCGCATGCATGAGCAGTGATTGGGTATGTGTATGATGGAAAGGATTTTCTGTGTTGGATAAACTGGGATAGAGATATATGTGGGTATATGGACGGATGATTGTTTGTTGGTTTAGATATATGAATGTATGAATGAATAGTTGATTTGGGTTGAAGTTAGAAGAAAATTCAACTGAAATAATTTGGAAACGTCATTTGGTATTCAGAAATCATCCATCAATATTAAGCGACGGAACCTTCCCCCTTCTTTTCTTTTTTCCAGCTTCATCTTCATCTTCGGCCCGATCCGCCGCCTCGGAAGAAGCCAGTTCCCGACTATGCTGCTATAATAATAATAATGGCGGCGCTATAGTCCGAGGTGGACCTGGGTCTAGCTTCTCAGCAACCAACTCGTGTTGTGCGTGATATTGTTCTCTCACGAGTGGAGGGGACCTACAGTTTAATGCCGACTCCGAACGGCGAGATCGAGAAGCTTTTTCTAGAGTTTTTCACAGTTATACTCTGTGAGCATTGTCAGTGACTCGAAAGAGGTAGAGCCGTGAAAATATGTTTGATGTTTTTTTTTTCGAGATTCGAACCGACGTCCTCGAACGTAGGAGTCGACGCACCTACCCACTACGCCACGGCGCCCAACCCGACTATGCTGCTGCGACTTCAAAATTTTACGTCTTTTTTCTTTAGATTTTCGTCGCTGTCATTTTCTGAGTTATCACTTGGAAACAGCGACAGCTCCTCATCCGTTATTATAAACATTTTATTTTTGTTCCCTTTTTCGGAAATTCTTGATTTTTTATTTATTTTTTATTTTTAATTCAATGCTACATTTCGCATGAAATGCTCAGCGTCGAATGCTTGCCCTACACAGTTAGAGAACAAATTCCCAAACAGCATGGCTATACGAGAAAACCAATTGGAGCGGAATTAACAACTTCTTTAGGAATTTTAACTGGTTTCCTCGATAGGTACGTGGAATCCGCTGCTGATATGATCACAAATATTATTCTGATGGACATGAGGTCCTTCATTCCTCACATAGTGAAAATTATCAAGCTTAAAGTAAGTGCGTGGTATGACCCGAGCTTCAATTGAATTCACTTGAATTCTCAATGACTAGCACCTATTCGTTCCAAACCTCACGTCCCTGCTCTTCGGCCGTATAGTTGGAGCGGCAGCGGATGTCCAGCACATTAAATTCCGACCTTGAGAGCATATTTAATTGGGGTAAAAACAATAGAGTGGAATTTAATGCTTCCAAAACTCAATGGTGTCTATCAAGCGATATTAAAATAATCAGCCGTTATCCCAGAATGGCACTTGCATCGAAGAAACCGAAAACCTTTCCATCCTCGGTATGTGTATCAATTCAATACTTAGTTGGAACGATCACATATTCTAGGTCGCCAAAAATGCTGCGAAATGCTTAGGTTTAATGCATAGAATACAACAGAGAGCGGTAATACTCATAGGAGACAACAATATTTCGAAGTCAATCGTCTCGCTCAAACATCGACGCACAGTGGGGCAAAAGTAGTGGTTTTGTGCACATTCACTTCAAACCCCTTAACTAATTATAATTTTTTTTTCTTCATTTTTGAAGTAAACAAATAAGATCTACACATTTTTACCTTCTCCAGACATATTTTATATTTTTAATGGAACGCTTAATAACAAAGATATGCAGAAAACAAAACTAACAACTTTTTTCGCTTTCTCCCAATTGCAATTTTCGCAATAAACTTGCCAACTTTGATCGCTTAACTAACTAAGTGCATAACATAAAAACAAAAAAAAAAATTAATTTTTCGTATCACAAATACCGTGTACTTTGTGAAACGAAACAGTTTTTTCCTGTTTACCTTATATTTAAAAGTGACCTTTTGCGCACTGTTCTCTATGGGGCTGCCCCACTGTGCGACGTAATGTCACCTCCTTATCACTGTTTTATCGCTATTTCAACCTCCCCTTCAAGAATTCACCCACAATACCCGACTCGTTAGGGATGCCCATCAATATACCCTTAATCTCTCTTTCGGACGTACAGTAAACTTCAGAGACTCATTCTTTAGCCGTACCACACGAATATGGAATGCTCTTCCCAGCCTAATATTTCCCACGCATTATAACCTACAGACATTTAAATCCAATGTACAGGTACCTCCTCGCCTTCTCTGCCTCTACACCTTCGGCCCGTGCTGTTTCTTGAACCCTTAAAGTTATTCACAGCCCCTTTTGCACGCGCATGTTTAGATAGATAGATAGATATTTATTGTTTCATAGACGAATATATATATATACACACATACGAATAAAAAGCAGTATCTTTGTTTTTACACTATATGATAATACAATTATATCTTACTACTGAAAAATATATATTTGAGCTAATTGCATTCGTTTGTCTAAATGGGATTCGAAGCAAAACTATGGGAAAAACCTTAATTTAAATATAGGGATCAGTTTACATTTTGTGAGTGAAATAATAAAATCTTATATAATATTCAAGCCCAAATATTTGTTTACTAACATAAGACAAAACCAAGTAACAATTTAATGAGTACATGAATACAAAATAAGTAATAAATAAATAAATGAACAGATAAATATATATATATGTATATACATACAAATAAACGTAAATAAATAAATAAACAAATAATTAAATAAATAAATGAATAGTCAAATAAACAAATAAGCAATTAAATAAATATATAAATACAAATGGAAATTAAAAGTTAAATAAATAGATACAAATTTGTATAAAAATGAGTAACTAAGTAGATTACCAAACAACCAAAAATAATAAATAAATACATTAATTATGTAGATGAAGTTATCACACTCGACATCCTACACGCGCAGTCATATTCACGCGCTCGCCCAGCGGATGTAATATGAAGAGCATCGATTGCACCCAGACGCATCGTTTGTATTTTTGGCAGGGCATGCACAAACCTGAACGAACCAGTGTGGGAATGAGGCAACCTTAATAGACCAGAGCGAGCTTAGATTTTAAGTGAATAAACATTGTACAGTTAGTTGTCAACCGGAGCCGCAACAGGCGATATTAAATTATAACATGCTAAAACCTTTTCCCATTTTTTCAAAACAAACCCAGTGGGCTCAGAGGTTCTGTGCGGTTGAATATTTTTTTTCCGAAGTGTACGCGAGAATTGTTAACTGGCGCCCGAGCACGGACCCACTTATAAAAGTAAAGTGGGTAATACTTGATGAAAAGGAACGCGTGCTTTAAGTATAGTGCTGAAAAAAAGGCAAATTAATAATCTTGAAAGAAAGAACAAGGTAAAAGATAACCCCTTCCGTTCACATGTGTTAAATGTGTAAGATTTGATAAGAGTGAAAGAAATTCGTTTGATTTCAAGATCAAATCCACCGAAAAGATTCCCCTGAAAAATAAGTGTTGTGCTAATGAAGTGGTATACTCCCTGAATTTGAAGATAGATTGATGGAAAGTGTTTCGTTTATTTGAAAATCAAATGTGATACTGAATAATTGACAACTGAAGTGAGCAACCGACTTGAAAAGCAAAGCAAAAAAAAGTGAAAAATAAAAGAAACATTGTAAAATAACTGAAGCCAAGGAAGCTGAAATCGAAAAGAAGACGGTAGCAATGAGAAGCTGGCCCATCTACATACTACTGTAAGATAGCTTTAAGAGAATATTCATTAGAAAGAAAAAGAAAGAAATTATATTTTTGCAAACATATTACATTTGAAACCATATAAACTATACATATAACATTTGTAACAAAACCTACAAAATAAATATACATGGAACAAATAAAATATTTATACATAGTTGTTACAATACAATATAACCGCTTAAACGTTACTAGTTCCTTCCCGATATACACACCTTCACTGTAAAAATAGATGAGTTGAAGGATATGGTGACACAATTAACGGGACCGGATTAAAGCAGTAGATGTTCGCTTAGATCTGATGGAACAAGCCAATCCAGGGGAAGTCGTTCAAGCTTTAGAAAATCGGTTAGGGGCAATTTCAAATTGTATACTCATCCTAGAACAAAGAAACCAACCTCAAAATGCTTGTTCTCCTTGATCGTGAGGTAATTAAGAACGGATGAACACCGAGGAAACGAGGAGTGCGCTCAAACAGTCATATAGAAATCGTGCCTTGGGTGTCTTCGTGCGCGGTTTAATTGAAGATCTTTCGAAACTTTTGGTGATTCAAAAACCTAGGACCTTACCCGAAGCATACTCTGCCTGTCTAGAGATCCAAAATCTCAACTTCCGGAACCACTCCGTTCATGTTAGGGCACCAAACCAATGTCGTCTAAAATAAGTTACAATTTTACACAAAGAAACAGCCCCGCCCGTACGACCGTTTCCTTCGCAAAGTACCGAGTATCGTCGGAATTATGTGCCACCAAGGCCGTTAGACCCAAAATCCGCAATCAAAATGGAGATGCATAATTTCGTACAAACCCGGAATGTCAATTATATAAATCACCCAAACAATCCATTCAAATCCATATCCCAGGAAGCAGCAAAGAATGTTTCACATCGCTTTTGCCAGAAGTCATGATGCAGACGATAGTGCTGAAGCAAGAAGTTCCCAATACAGGGAAATTTCACAAGAAAATTTTATGACAGGCGCCTCAATTCCAGCGTACCATACATAGAATAAGTTACGCGGGACGGGGCGTTTCTTGGTGGATACTGGGGCAAATAAGAATTTCATCAAACCAAGACTAGTTTTACATCTCCACCCCGTCCAAACTCCTTTCTATGCAGTCCTGGTGGCAAAATAAAAGTTCAGTTTAAAATAAGTGGGAAGTTCTTCCAGAGTTTAGCTTGTGACAGGGACATCACTTTTTTCGTACTCCCAGGTTTGCAGACCTTTGATAGTATAATTGGTGACGACTCTCTGAAAGACCACAAGGCACTGATAGATAGGGAAAAAAATTTACTCATTATTACTCCAAACAAGGTGATCAAGCTGAAAAACCAGCTTTCAGACTGTGAACCAAATCAACGCAAACGAAAATGTATCCTAATCGACAAAATCCAAATTGAATCTCCTTTGCGGTCGTTTTAAAGATCTCTTCGGCCCGGTCGATAATAAATAAAAAGTGATATGAAGGCCGAAATACAAACCAACACAAATGAACTCATATACACCAAAAGTTATCCCTATCGCTGCTAACCGCCGCCGTCCAGTTTAGACGCGTTTTTAAGTCGCTCCGCAACAATTTACCCCTTGTCTTTTTCTCTTCGCCACCCAATTTGCTACGCGCCACCCAATCCACATAACTTGTGCTGTTCGTGCAATTTATCAATACGACACTTCGCAACCTCTTTTCTCAACCTACCTCAACAATGAAAAAGTGCTGTGCAAACGAAACGTGCGGATTCGGGTCGGGTAACGTAAGTGAACTAATTACTTGCAGTGGTTTGTGCCAAGATCGTATCACCCGGTGTGCATTGTCCTCAAAGATCGCTCTCTGACCTATTTAAAAGAACTCTCAACCGCGATGCAATTCGTGTGCCCAGATTGCAAAGAACTATCGTTATCGCACATCTTGCTAGCGACTAAGCGCCATAATGAGGCAATGACCTCACTATTTTCGGATTTATCAAACCATAACAAAAAAGTTTTAAATAAGCTCTCCGCTATAGAGCTTATTCCCAAGTCCATCGATGATCTCCAATATTGTTTAGTAAATATTACTGAGCCTCGTAATGATAGTCTTAAGGCTCTGGAAAAACATTTGAATAGCTCCTCCGATAATCGGAACATCATGGCCAAGGAGATTAATGACTTATTTTGCATAAAATTTAATGAACTATAAAAAAAGTTCACAGTGCTCTCGGAAATGATAGAATAGTGAAGTCTTGCGCCATACCAATGAAGGCATTAACGGTATTCGCTCGGATCTCGATGTGCTTCAGCAATCAACCTCCTCCTCGACTTTACATCCTCAAAACATATCCCACAACAATGCATTATCGGCGATCTATCTTCTATCTTCTTCCATCTATCTTCCATTTATATGGATATTGACAAACCCATCACTGGACTCAGGGAAGAAATCCAACATCTCGCAGCGAGGAACATGAACTCTCCTATTGCGCACGATACTACAAACAACATATCACTAATGGATGAACTTCTTAGTGTTAGTCCTGGAACCGAAAACGTAACAGCCATTTCCAGCGACAACCCATCCGACTCCACCTCTCAAACGCCTATTGAGTCTGAATCTCCACCATCCAAACTCCACTTCTACGGTACATCATGGTCCAAGACAGAATGGGACCATAGATTAAAAAGCTTCAGGAGCAAAACCATCCCAGTGAGAAAGAGCTCACTGCATTTATCATCAGCAGAGCCCCACGAAAGATGACTGCTACACAGCTGAAGGAGTTCATGAATAAAAGGTTATTTTTTGACATCTCTAAATGCCAGAACTTGAAAAATCGATGCTTCCTTTTTCACATCCCCAGTAATTACGAGTGACTGCTTACGAACCCGTTTGGCGGCAATTATAAAATAGATAGCTTAAGTATAAAAAAAAACTGTCAGCTTCTACTACTTCTAGTCACCCTGTTAACCTGACTGGTGTTAATAATATCCCCGCCTCTTTTAATAACACCCACCAAGCTTGTTAGAGGGGAATAACAAGGATCCCAATTGGAGCTTTAAAGTTGGCATTTTTCCGGACTTCTCTAAGCAAATTCGCGTGCCTCCTGAGCGAGTTTCATTCAATTTGACAACTCAACCTACTAACTCAGATGCATTTCTCAAATTTGATCTAACATCTGGTGCCAAATATCCAAACTTTCGCAGATCCCACATTCTCAACCCATCATCAACATCTAATCTTAATACTGACTCTGCACCATTTACTCCCTCCACTTCACATCGCTCTGCACATCTCACCTCTGCAGAACCACCTTCCAACCCCCCTTACTTACATACTGAACCTAAATCGTCCTTTGACCCACTGTTCCCTCCCGTTGCGACATTAACCAAGCAACTCAGTGACATCGGTGAAGATGGCCGCTATGTTCTGTCACGCCTTTGTGATCGCAAAATTTACGGGAACGTTCGTCTCTATCTGGCGTATTTACATGATAAGGACGACCCCATCTGCGTTGACGGAAGTACCAAAACAAATTTAATAGTTTTCCAGATATTGGCAAAAAACGGTGAACCATCGACATGTGATTTTTGAAGAACTGAAAACGCAGTTTCGAAGACATTAATGTAAGCATTAAGAAATTATAAATTTCAAAATATCGGTTTATGTTAAAATTTTGAGATATCTAAGTTTTAAAACGATGACTATATTCATTTTCACACATAAATTTCATGCTGTGTTCGATCACTCTATTCGTTGGTGAGTCTTAAACTTCCGATATCAACCCCTAAATGCCCAACAGAAATGAACACACACACCGCATGCATGAGCAGTGATTGGGTATGTGTATGATGGAAAGGATTTTCTGTGTTGGATAAACTGGGATAGAGATATATGTGGGTATATGGACGGATGATTGTTTGTTGGTTTAGATATATGAATGTATGAATGAATAGTTGATTTGGGTTGAAGTTAGAAGAAAATTCAACTGAAATAATTTGGAAACGTCATTTGGTATTCAGAAATCATCCATCAATATTAAGCGACGGAACCTTCCCCCTTCTTTTCTTTTTTCCAGCTTCATCTTCATCTTCGGCCCGATCCGCCGCCTCGGAAGAAGCCAGTTCCCGACTATGCTGCTATAATAATAATAATGGCGGCGCTATAGTCCGAGGTGGACCTGGGTCTAGCTTCTCAGCAACCAACTCGTGTTGTGCGTGATATTGTTCTCTCACGAGTGGAGGGGACCTACAGTTTAATGCCGACTCCGAACGGCGAGATCGAGAAGCTTTTTCTAGAGTTTTTCACAGTTATACTCTGTGAGCATTGTCAGTGACTCGAAAGAGGTAGAGCCGTGAAAATATGTTTGATGTTTTTTTTTTCGAGATTCGAACCGACGTCCTCGAACGTAGGAGTCGACGCACCTACCCACTACGCCACGGCGCCCAACCCGACTATGCTGCTGCGACTTCAAAATTTTACGTCTTTTTTCTTTAGATTTTCGTCGCTGTCATTTTCTGAGTTATCCGTTATTATAAACATTTTATTTTTGTTCCCTTTTTCGGAAATTCTTGATTTTTTATTTATTTTTTATTTTTAATTCAATGCTACATTTCGCATGAAATGCTCAGCGTCGAATGCTTGCCCTACACAGTTAGAGAACAAATTCCCAAACAGCATGGCTATACGAGAAAACCAATTGGAACATGAGGTCCTTCATTCCTCACATAGTGAAAATTATCAAGCTTAAAGTAAGTGCGTGGTATGACCCGAGCTTCAATTGAATTCACTTGAATTCTCAATGACTAGCACCTATTCGTTCCAAACCTCACGTCCCTGCTCTTCGGCCGTATAGTTGGAGCGGCAGCGGATGTCCAGCACATTAAATTCCGACCTTGAGAGCATATTTAATTGGGGTAAAAACAATAGAGTGGAATTTAATGCTTCCAAAACTCAATGGTGTCTATCAAGCGATATTAAAATAATCAGCCGTTATCCCAGAATGGCACTTGCATCGAAGAAACCGAAAACCTTTCCATCCTCGGTATGTGTATCAATTCAATACTTAGTTGGAACGATCACATATTCTAGGTCGCCAAAAATGCTGCGAAATGCTTAGGTTTAATGCATAGAATACAACAGAGAGCGGTAATACTCATAGGAGACAACAATATTTCGAAGTCAATCGTCTCGCTCAAACATCGACGCACAGTGGGGCAAAAGTAGTGGTTTTGTGCACATTCACTTCAAACCCCTTAACTAATTATAATTTTTTTTTCTTCATTTTTGAAGTAAACAAATAAGATCTACACATTTTTACCTTCTCCAGACATATTTTATATTTTTAATGGAACGCTTAATAACAAAGATATGCAGAAAACAAAACTAACAACTTTTTTCGCTTTCTCCCAATTGCAATTTTCGCAATAAACTTGCCAACTTTGATCGCTTAACTAACTAAGTGCATAACATAAAAACAAAAAAAAAATTAATTTTTCGTATCACAAATACCGTGTACTTTGTGAAACGAAACAGTTTTTTCCTGTTTACCTTATATTTAAAAGTGACCTTTTGCGCACTGTTCTCTATGGGGCTGCCCCACTGTGCGACGTAATGTCACCTCCTTATCACTGTTTTATCGCTATTTCAACCTCCCCTTCAAGAATTCACCCACAATACCCGACTCGTTAGGGATGCCCATCAATATACCCTTAATCTCTCTTTCGGACGTACAGTAAACTTCAGAGACTCATTCTTTAGCTGTACCACACGAATATGGAATGCTCTTCCCAGCCTAATATTTCCCACGCATTATAATCTACAGACATTTAAATCCAATGTACAGGTACCTCCTCGCCTTCTCTGCCTCTACACCTTCGGCCCGTGCTGTTTCTTGAACCCTTACAGTTATTCACAGCCCCTTTTGCACGCGCATGTTTAGATAGATAGATAGATATTTATTGTTTCATAGACGAATATATATATATACACACATACGAATAAAAAGCAGTATCTTTGTTTTTACACTATATGATAATACAATTATATCTTACTACTGAAAAATATATATTTGAGCTAATTGCATTCGTTTGTCTAAATGGGATTCGAAGCAAAACTATGGGAAAAACCTTAATTTAAATATAGGGATCAGTTTACATTTTGTGAGTGAAATAATAAAATCTTATATAATATTCAAGCCCAAATATTTGTTTACTAACATAAGACAAAACCAAGTAACAATTTAATGAGTACATGAATACAAAATAAGTAATAAATAAATAAATGAACAGATAAATATATATATATGTATATACATACAAATAAACGTAAATAAATAAATAAACAAATAATTAAATAAATAAATGAATAGTCAAATAAACAAATAAGCAATTAAATAAATATATAAATACAAATGGAAATTAAAAGTTAAATAAATAGATACAAATTTGTATAAAAATGAGTAACTAAGTAGATTACCAAACAACCAAAAATAATAAATAAATACATTAATTATGTAGATGAAGTTATCACACTCGACATCCTACACGCGCAGTCATATTCACGCGCTCGCCCAGCGGATGTAATATGAAGAGCATCGATTGCACCCAGACGCATCGTTTGTATTTTTGGCAGGGCATGCACAAACCTGAACGAACCAGTGTGGGAATGAGGCAACCTTAATAGACCAGAGCGAGCTTAGATTTTAAGTGAATAAACATTGTACAGTTAGTTGTCAACCGGAGCCGCAACAGGCGATATTAAATTATAACATGCTAAAACCTTTTCCCATTTTTTCAAAACAAACCCAGTGGGCTCAGAGGTTCTGTGCGGTTGAATATTTTTTTTCCGAAGTGTACGCGAGAATTGTTAACTGGCGCCCGAGCACGGACCCACTTATAAAAGTAAAGTGGGTAATACTTGATGAAAAGGAACGCGTGCTTTAAGTATAGTGCTGAAAAAAAGGCAAATTAATAATCTTGAAAGAAAGAACAAGGTAAAAGATAACCCCTTCCGTTCACATGTGTTAAATGTGTAAGATTTGATAAGAGTGAAAGAAATTCGTTTGATTTCAAGATCAAATCCACCGAAAAGATTCCCCTGAAAAATAAGTGTTGTGCTAATGAAGTGGTATACTCCCTGAATTTGAAGATAGATTGATGGAAAGTGTTTCGTTTATTTGAAAATCAAATGTGATACTGAATAATTGACAACTGAAGTGAGCAACCGACTTGAAAAGCAAAGCAAAAAAAAGTGAAAAATAAAAGAAACATTGTAAAATAACTGAAGCCAAGGAAGCTGAAATCGAAAAGAAGACGGTAGCAATGAGAAGCTGGCCCATCTACATACTACTGTAAGATAGCTTTAAGAGAATATTCATTAGAAAGAAAAAGAAAGAAATTATATTTTTGCAAACATATTACATTTGAAACCATATAAACTATACATATAACATTTGTAACAAAACCTACAAAATAAATATACATGGAACAAATAAAATATTTATACATAGTTGTTACAATACAATATAACCGCTTAAACGTTACTAGTTCCTTCCCGATATACACACCTTCACTGTAAAAATAGATGAGTTGAAGGATATGGTGACACAATTAACGGGACCGGATTAAAGCAGTAGATGTTCGCTTAGATCTGATGGAACAAGCCAATCCAGGGGAAGTCGTTCAAGCTTTAGAAAATCGGTTAGGGGCAATTTCAAATTGTATACTCATCCTAGAACAAAGAAACCAACCTCAAAATGCTTGTTCTCCTTGATCGTGAGGTAATTAAGAACGGATGAACACCGAGGAAACGAGGAGTGCGCTCAAACAGTCATATAGAAATCGTGCCTTGGGTGTCTTCGTGCGCGGTTTAATTGAAGATCTTTCGAAACTTTTGGTGATTCAAAAACCTAGGACCTTACCCGAAGCATACTCTGCCTGTCTAGAGATCCAAAATCTCAACTTCCGGAACCACTCCGTTCATGTTAGGGCACCAAACCAATGTCGTCTAAAATAAGTTACAATTTTACACAAAGAAACAGCCCCGCCCGTACGACCGTTTCCTTCGCAAAGTACCGAGTATCGTCGGAATTATGTGCCACCAAGGCCGTTAGACCCAAAATCCGCAATCAAAATGGAGATGCATAATTTCGTACAAACCCGGAATGTCAATTATATAAATCACCCAAACAATCCATTCAAATCCATATCCCAGGAAGCAGCAAAGAATGTTTCACATCGCTTTTGCCAGAAGTCATGATGCAGACGATAGTGCTGAAGCAAGAAGTTCCCAATACAGGGAAATTTCACAAGAAAATTTTATGACAGGCGCCTCAATTCCAGCGTACCATACATAGAATAAGTTACGCGGGACGGGGCGTTTCTTGGTGGATACTGGGGCAAATAAGAATTTCATCAAACCAAGACTAGTTTTACATCTCCACCCCGTCCAAACTCCTTTCTATGCAGTCCTGGTGGCAAAATAAAAGTTCAGTTTAAAATAAGTGGGAAGTTCTTCCAGAGTTTAGCTTGTGACAGGGACATCACTTTTTTCGTACTCCCAGGTTTGCAGACCTTTGATAGTATAATTGGTGACGACTCTCTGAAAGACCACAAGGCACTGATAGATAGGGAAAAAAATTTACTCATTATTACTCCAAACAAGGTGATCAAGCTGAAAAACCAGCTTTCAGACTGTGAACCAAATCAACGCAAACGAAAATGTATCCTAATCGACAAAATCCAAATTGAATCTCCTTTGCGGTCGTTTTAAAGATCTCTTCGGCCCGGTCGATAATAAATAAAAAGTGATATGAAGGCCGAAATACAAACCAACACAAATGAACTCATATACACCAAAAGTTATCCCTATCGCTGCTAACCGCCGCCGTCCAGTTTAGACGCGTTTTTAAGTCGCTCCGCAACAATTTACCCCTTGTCTTTTTCTCTTCGCCACCCAATTTGCTACGCGCCACCCAATCCACATAACTTGTGCTGTTCGTGCAATTTATCAATACGACACTTCGCAACCTCTTTTCTCAACCTACCTCAACAATGAAAAAGTGCTGTGCAAACGAAACGTGCGGATTCGGGTCGGGTAACGTAAGTGAACTAATTACTTGCAGTGGTTTGTGCCAAGATCGTATCACCCGGTGTGCATTGTCCTCAAAGATCGCTCTCTGACCTATTTAAAAGAACTCTCAACCGCGATGCAATTCGTGTGCCCAGATTGCAAAGAACTATCGTTATCGCACATCTTGCTAGCGACTAAGCGCCATAATGAGGCAATGACCTCACTATTTTCGGATTTATCAAACCATAACAAAAAAGTTTTAAATAAGCTCTCCGCTATAGAGCTTATTCCCAAGTCCATCGATGATCTCCAATATTGTTTAGTAAATATTACTGAGCCTCGTAATGATAGTCTTAAGGCTCTGGAAAAACATTTGAATAGCTCCTCCGATAATCGGAACATCATGGCCAAGGAGATTAATGACTTATTTTGCATAAAATTTAATGAACTATAAAAAAAGTTCACAGTGCTCTCGGAAATGATAGAATAGTGAAGTCTTGCGCCATACCAATGAAGGCATTAACGGTATTCGCTCGGATCTCGATGTGCTTCAGCAATCAACCTCCTCCTCGACTTTACATCCTCAAAACATATCCCACAACAATGCATTATCGGCGATAGATTCGGCCTGTGACCGTCTATCTTCCATTTATATGGATATTGACAAACCCATCACTGGACTCAGGGAAGAAATCCAACATCTCGCAGCGAGGAACATGAACTCTCCTATTGCGCACGATACTACAAACAACATATCACTAATGGATGAACTTCTTAGTGTTAGTCCTGGAACCGAAAACGTAACAGCCATTTCCAGCGACAGCCCATCCGACTCCACCTCTCAAACGCCTATTGAGTCTGAATCTCCACCATCCAAACTCCACTTCTTCGGTACATCATGGTCCAAGACAGAATGGGACCATAGATTAAAAAGCTTCAGGAGCAAAACCATCCCAGTGAGAAAGAGCTCACTGCATTTATCATCAGCAGAGCCCCACGAAAGATGACTGCTACACAGCTGAAGGAGTTCATGAATAAAAGGTTATTTTTTGACATCTCTAAATGCCAGAACTTGAAAAATCGATGCTTCCTTTTTCACATCCCCAGTAATTACGAGTGACTGCTTACGAACCCGTTTGGCGGCAATTATAAAATAGATAGCTTAAGTATAAAAAAAAACTGTCAGCTTCTACTACTTCTAGTCACCCTGTTAACCTGACTGGTGTTAATAATATCCCCGCCTCTTTTAATAACACCCACCAAGCTTGTTAGAGGGGAATAACAAGGATCCCAATTGGAGCTTTAAAGTTGGCATTTTTCCGGACTTCTCTAACCAAATTCGCGTGCCTCCTGAGCGAGTTTCATTCAATTTGACAACTCAACCTACTAACTCAGATGCATTTCTCAAATTTGATCTAACATCTGGTGCCAAATATCCAAACTTTCGCAGATCCCACATTCTCAACCCATCATCAACATCTAATCTTAATACTGACTCTGCACCATTTACTCCCTCCACTTCACATCGCTCTGCACATCTCACCTCTGCAGAACCACCTTCCAACCCCCCTTACTTACATACTGAACCTAAATCGTCCTTTGACCCACTGTTCCCTCCCGTTGCGACATTAACCAAGCAACTCAGTGACATCGGTGAAGATGGCCGCTATGTTCTGTCACGCCTTTGTGATCGCAAAATTTACGGGAACGTTCGTCTCTATCTGGCGTATTTACATGATAAGGACGACCCCATCTGCGTTGACGGAAGTACCAAAACAAATGTTATGGTCTCACTTCATCAAGAAGGTCTTCCCACCGACCCCACAGAATTGAAAAAGATTTTCGTCAATTTTCATGAGAGCTTAAATATATCACCCAATAACGTTGCAAATGATCTATTCACATTTGCATCGCATATTGCCACGAAGCGCATTGCCCATCTTAAAAGTACTCGTTCTAACTATAAAAACTATATTCGCTCCTAACCGTCCAAATCACGAAATTAAACACCTGTCTATATATTATCAGAACGTTCGAGGCTTACGCACTAAGTCTTCTTCCGTGTTTCTTAGTTCTCAAAAGCTACCTTATGATGTCTTCGCTCTTACTGAAACTAATCTCTCTTCTTCCTTTAACAGCAATGAGTTCTTTACCTCTAACTTTAATGTTCTCCGGAACGACGGCTGAGACTCCCATTCGGGTTGAAAAACGCACGTGCGATTTTTCAAAGAATAATCGACGATGTACTGAAAGATCTTATTGGTAAGATTTGCTACGTGTACATCGACGATATAATCATCTTTAGTGGCTCCGAAGAAGATCATATGAGGGATATCGAAGCTGTTTTCTCTAAGTTGGAACAAGCTGGACTAACGGTGAACCTGGAAAAGACGCATTTCATGGATACCAGTGTGGAGTTTCTTGGATATTTGGGTACTCCCAAAGGTATTCTTCCTGATCCCATAAAAGTTAGAGCAGTGGAGAAAATCATTCCGCCTAAGAGCTTAAAGGAACCCAAAAGCTTCCTTGGGCTAACTCCTACTATAGGAAATTCATTCGCGACTATGCGAAGGTTGCAAAGCCCTTGACAAATATAACCAGGGGTGAGTTAGCTCAAGTGAAGGCATCTCAATCGAGGAATGTTCCAATTACACTTAATGAAGAAGCAATGAAGGCGTTTGAGAGTTTGAAGGAGATGTTGACTTCGACGGACGTTTTCGCGTTCTCGAACTTTGAAGAAGCTTTTAATCTGACCACAGACGCATCCAACTACGCAATTGGGGCTGTCTTGTCTCAAGGCGAGCATGGGAAGGAAAAACCAGTAGCATATACATATCTCTCGATCTCTGAATCGCACAGAAGAGGATTACGCGAAAAACGAGAAGAAAATGCTGGCGATCGTTTGGGCACTAGATAATTTGAGAAATTATCTCTATAGTGCTGAGAAGATCAGGATCGGAATCATAACGCTAAGCTCAAACGCTGTAAGGCGAGAATTGAGACACCCACAAAATAATCTACACTCCGGGTAAGTCAAATCACGTTGCTGACGCTCTTTCCCGCCTAAAAACCCAGGTAAATCACTTGTCAGGTTCTACCGATACAGCTAGTGAAGGATAACCAAACACTGATTCTGCCACAAATATCTTAGGGGAATCATCAGGAGAAATATGGATGCTAGAAACGTTAGGTTTAACGTTAAAAGAACAGCTCCCAGCCATTATGGTGATATTGTGTATGTCGCTGTAAAACGAATTAAGGGTAAGAATAAACCCTTGTTCAAAAAAGAAATTGTTGCCAAGGGCGGTTTAGTAACGGTAACGACAGTAAGCGGTAAGAGAATCCATAAAGCCCACCTAAGGCATATAATGAAAAATTAATAATGTAAAATGGAAAAACGAAAAAAAAAATATGTATTACTAAATGAAAAAGAAACAAAAAACTATTCATGGCCCAAGATAACAAATTAGCTCAAACAATGTGTCTAGGGGTCAACTCTCACGAAAAAAGTGGCCGGTTGTCTGAAGAATTAAGCTTCGTCGTGGTGAAGATCCTCGTACCATTAGTAGGTCGCTGCGAAAATGAACGCAATAACGACTAAACGGGATCCATACGAGCATTAGAGAGCACTAGAGCATTAGAGAGAACTCTGCGGACATCTAGGGAATAATTAAGAATCATCTTGGGCCTACATTGTATAAAAAACGAAAAGCTAATGATAAAAAAAAATGATAAGAAAAGAAGTTAAAGTTGTATTGGTACTATTGAAAATATGTATTTGAATTATTAATCAATAAATTTGTGAAATTGTATTACAGGACCAGATCAAGAATCGTACAACTGAACTTACTGCAAACAAGAGTAGGAAGATTAGATCTATAAATTGGATAGGAACGGCTTATAAGTGGCTTGCTGGCTCTCCTGATGCGACAGACTGGGACAGACTTTTACAGTACAAGCGGACATAATTGACAACAACAATCAACAATACAAAATTAACAGACAAATTCAATAAGATCATGGGCAATTACAAGAATACTGTACAGAATATCCTGTTTCTGTACAGCATTCTTGTGAGGTTAGGACGCGACATATTGAACAAGGTGCTGATAATTAAGGAAGGTAGGTAGAAAGCGAGATAATTACGGCCTGTCAAATGGCAAAAAGTGAAATAATCAATACCAACATACTCGACTCCGATGAAGTAAGTACGATATTGAAAGAATTGGATATTCTTCCATACCAAAATATCGTGGAAGCCGTCCGTATTTACTAATGGGACGTTATTATATGTGTCATATCAATACCGAAGGTAGCGACAATGACCTCTACCTTGGTATCAGCACGAGCGACTGTGAGAAACGGAAGACAAATTGAGTTAGATTACGCCAGACCACTAATCAATCATGACGAGACTTACGGACTCAGTTGTGACTGTTTGAAAGTAGGCAATACCCCCAAATGTGAAGAAGGATTAGTCAGAAAACTACGGGAAGATTCGTGTCTACCCAAAATTCTTAAGGGTGGTACAGCTAAATGCAGCTTTCAAAGCACGAACAAGGAAGTTGTTGAGTTAATAGGAGAAGACACAATCTTCGTCACCAATTTTAACGGTACTTTCTTAAATAAGAATTCTTCTATTCCCTTAGAAGGTACCTACGTAATCCAGTTAGATAATGACACGGTCCACATGAACAGGCATACATATTCCAGGATAAGAACGAGTAACTTGCAGCCTCTTCCTCCTGTACTAACAAACATAACGAGAGAAAGGGTCATCCCTGACTTGGACTTCATACATCATATCAGTGTCGAAAACACTGATATTTGAAAGAACATTTCAATCTCTCAATACTTACAAAAATTTCTATCACCATCTACATCGTCATTCTAATCTGTCCACTATGGAGAAAAATCTATGGGAAGATTCCACAACTTTGTTTATTTTTTATTATATTTAAATGGTGGGGAGTTATCACAATCGACATCCTACACGCGCAATCATATTCACGCACTCGCCCAGCGGATGTAATATGAAGACCATCAAATGCACCCAGACGCATCGGTTGCATTTTTGGCAGAGCATGCACAAACCTGAACGAACCAGCATAAGAATGAAGCAACTTTGATCGACCAGAGCGAGCTTAGATTTTAAATAATGAATGATTTTAATAAATGAGTAAATATTGTACAGTTAGTTGTCAACGGCAGCCGCAACAGGCGATAAATTATAACATGCTAAAAGTTTTTTTTTTTTTCAAAACCAACAAAACCAACGCGTGAATTGTTAACTGATGACTAACAAATAAATAAATAAATAAATAAATAAATTAGAGTGGTGTAAGCTCAGTAACTAGTGTATTTTCGACGAGTTCGATTCTTCCGGCGACTTCGGCCTGCTTTTCGTGTGAAATCATTGTTGAAAAGGCCCAGGTTAAATTCTACACAATTTTAAGAATTTTGTTCTGTGCTGTTCGCAGTTTTTAAATGTGTCTTTTGGCACAGAACACATATACAGGGGTTCAGCTGTTTGAATTGCGGGGGTATTTTCCGGACTTGAGCAAGGGAATTACTTTAGCTTTTTTCCAGTTTATGGGAAAATAATTTAAAACAAGCATTATAGATGGATTGGAGATATTTTATTGCACATAAGGGGAGACTTTAAATGGTCAAGTTATTTATGCCGTATGCAATATCATTAACGCTAACAAGCTCGTCGAGAGAGATTTTTGAATTTAGTCCGTTAAATGAATAGGTCTCACTTTCAACCACATATTCCCTTCGAAATCAATATTTTGAGTGATTAATTGTTTCTTTTTATAAAGACGTCAGCAAGAAGCTCATACTTGTCAGCACTATCAATAATCAATGAACCATTTTCTATCAAACTAGAGATTGGCTTCTATTTTTTCCTAATTATTTTGTTGATATTCCAGAATGGTTTGCAACTGGCATCGAGTAAACTGAGTGTTCTATTCCAACAGCTGTTTCTAAGCTCTGTAATTTTCGATGCAATTAATCGTGTTAGAATCTTCATTTCTGTAAAATCATTAACTAATCAGTGTATCTGCCATTTCCTTCTATAAAGGTTTCTGATTTTTATTAAACTTAATATAGATCGTGGAAGAATGGTAGATCTTTGACACTGGGACTTCGTTGGAACTGAAACAAGAATGCTATCTTTGATTTTGGTCTCAAAGAAATTGATTGAGTCGTTGATTTTACTACGACTGATTCGAAATACATCGCAATCCGCGTTATCAAAATCTAGGTATTGCACATTATGAATTTTTCGACTAGAGAAAATACCACAGGTGACTGGAAAATGGTCAGAACTTAAACTTAATGACGACAGGTCGACTTAGTATGCTAGGAATGTTAAAGGGAAAGAAATCAAGAGTAGAAGGAGTAAATTTTCCTGCAGAGGAATATAAGTTGAACTAGATGGGTACATAATTATAAAGTTATGTGATGTCAGTAGACGTTGCTCTTTTCGTGTTGTATCCATGCATTTTCCGCTCTTTTCGTGGTGTATCTGTTCGGGTTTTGAACAAAAAAAAGTTTTTGAAACAAAGAAAAATATGTAAATCGAAACTGTACGAATTCGGGTTGAATAAAAAACACTGCTTTATTAATTTCATGTTGTTTTTATATCTTTTTGACATTTATATTATTTATGACATTTTCATGGGGCGTTGTTTGGTGCTTAATTATGTTTGTTTTGTGGATTTACGAATCGCTCATGTCGAGATTCGAACATTCTCCCCCGCCGATGAGCAGTTCTCCACTTCTTCAATGTTGCCATTTGAACTTTTATCTTGTTGATCGTAACTCCATTATCGACTGGACTTCCTTGTCGACCTCACGATGACGCTGGTACCTTGGACTCGTATGTGTCATGTAAAGAAAAACCCATATTAATACATAGAATTAACCTTCACATGAACAGCATATACCTGGGTATATATTTGAATTTTCTTTTTCCAATATTTCCGCGACTTTTGATTATATATTGATGCCGCCCCGACTCAGTGACTACTTTCTTTGTTGCTTTGAGAATATGTTGAAAAAAATTATTTAGGCAATATTAATCCATGTTTTTTTTTAACTTTTCACAATATTTTTACGTGCACGAACAGTATCTACCCAGGTAGATAAAGTATTTTTCATGCATTTTGTATTAAGATTTTCGTAGTTTGTCTCTGAAATATCATAAATTAGACAAAGAAAATATTTCTTCATATATACATGCATATATATGTACACATATGTACATTCCTGAAAAAAATTGTAAGCCCTGAAGTCATACGAGAAATAAAAGACTAAATTGATCTGTTGTCTGTTTTATTGCGGAAAGAAATCGATATTTTTATAAAAAAAAAATTAAAAATGTGGCAATGTTCGCATTTTGTCTGGTTCAGACTGTGTTTTATGCATAATGTTTTTCAGCATTTGACGCAGGCGTGACATGTGACAGGGAAATACGTCCAGCACGCGGAGTCAGGTGAAGAATGTCAACCAAGCTGCGTAAACGAGCAGTCACTAAATCTCAGAATCTCAAAATATAAATTTTCAACCCAAATCCAAATTTATTCCCAAATCGTGGTCCACTGAATCAGGATGCCAAATCCTCAAATCTAAATCCAAATCGATATCGGTATTCGAATCCATTCAAAAATCAAAATCCAATGCATCAAGATACTAAATCCCCAAATTTAAATCTACCACAAGTGGTAAAACCTCATGAACAAAATCTCGAAATCAATTATCAATATCCAAATCGAAATGACATATAGCTCAATAACTCCACACTAAATCGGTACAATGTAGCTCAGAAAAATTCAGAATCTCTAGATCGAAACAAAAAATATCAAGAATTAATACCCAACATACTTAACGAAGTACAAAGTGAAATCCTATATCAAAACACATGATTAAACCTAACTCACACAAAAAATCGAAGTCCAAGTCAAATTCGAAGTCGAAACTCCAATACCACCACTAACACTGGAAAATACCATAAAGCTATCTCCAACTTCAGCTCTGTTAATAGAACTACGAATTTCAGATGAGAATATCTGTCCTAATACTCCTAGACACAGGCGCTGCTTTAAGCTTGATTAAATTAAATACACTGAAACCTGACGAATGGATAAACACAGACACCATTGCCACATTAACAGGCATAAGCGATATACCCACATCGACTATTAGCACTATAAAGCTTAATCTAGAACTCATCAAAGGACAAAAGATCACACATACCTTCCACATAGTTCCAAATAGCTTCCCAATTACACAAGATGGTATAATAGGTGAAGATTTCTTCAGAAAATTCAACGCAGTAGTGGAATACAAGAACAATACGTTCAAATATCACTACAAGAAGAGACGCTCTATAGTAGACTTTTGCTACGAGCAACTAACTCTAACGATCCCACCGAGATCCGAATAAATAATAAAATATGGACCAGTTACAGAAAAATTGGACCAAATATATTGCTCTAAAGAGATCCAACCTGAAGTATATATTTCAGCAGCCATAACCAAGCCCAAAAATGGTTACGTACAACTATCGGTACTAAAAACTAACAATGAAGCAGCAATGATCGAAAAATTACTACTTAAATCCGAAAGCGCGAAAAACTACGAAATATATAACCCAAAAACAATAATGGCCAACCAAGTTGTAGAAGAAAGACTGACTAAACTACGGTTAGAATGAAATCTGGAACATTTAAACAAAGAGGAAAAGAACTCAATAGAAACAATATGTTGGGACTACAATCATTTATTCTTTCTCGAAGGCGACCAACTAACGTCCACTTCCGGAATAAAACTTACAACCTCAACAACAATAGCAACGGAGTGGACAAAAACAACAAAGCAGCAATGACATACATCATAAGTGTGCAATTTGCGAGCTATCAAATCATGTGGAAAGTTCATGCCAATTCAAGAACTATCGTTGTTAGCGATGTAAGTAAAAAAGGCATTTGCAACGTGTTTGTCCAAATAAAAATTACAATTATAATAAGTATCAGCATGATTTCAAATACATTTCTTGTTCAGATCTGTCCTTGTATAATATACTATCTTCGAGTTTAGATTCAAATGACCCGATCAGAACAAAAGTGCTCATGAACAGTATTCCTATTAGCATGGAAATTGACACAGGTGCGTGTATTTCTGCGATTTCGTTAAAAATTTTTCGCAAATATTTTGATTTGCATGTAGTAGAAGAAACGAATTTAATTTTTAAAAACTATAGTGCCTCAAAAAAATTACGGTTGCTGTTGTCGATAATGGCGGTCCATCATTGTTAGGTCAAAATTTCTGGAAGGAATTTGGTATTGAACTTGCGAATTTGAATTACAATGCATATATCGAAAGAAATATTTTACCATTGTACATTATTTAATGGCAATCATAAGCATCAGCATCGGCTGTGTTTCGAAAAATAATTGAAAGGTTGTTGATGGGCATTAAGGGGGTGGTGGTATTTTTATACGATGTGCTAATAATAGCGCCGAATTTGAAAGAATATGTTAAAATAGTTGGGCAAGTTCTTAAAATCCTACATGACGCAGGTTTCAAGTTAAATAAAGAAAAATGTACGAGTACGTTCATAGCAAAGTCAATAACTTATTTAGGTCATGTGATTGATAGGACTGGATTGCGAACTTGCCCAAAAAAGATAAAAAAGATACAACAATCTAAAAAGACTGACTCTAATTTCATGGTCACATTGGTCACCACAAAACATGATTCGTCATCAGATTCCACCCACTGAAGATGAGGTAGGTTAAAGTTATCTAAAATTATAACATCATCGTTGGTATCTCTGACGTCAAAAAGAGAGTCTATGGTATCAATAGCAAGTTGATAGCTTCGGATTGGTTGAGAAGAGCGAATGTAGCAGCAAAACAGATAAAGATTACTTTTAAGAACCGAAATTTTTGCACAAATAAATTCGAAATTAGAGAGGATTTAAAAATTGATGAATCGTATTGGTTGTGGATGGCCAGGAGATCGCCGCGCCCGGAAGAATTATCTTCTTTTTCTAAACCATCGTTCCGGAGAACATTAAAATTAGAAGTAGAGAACTCATTGCTGTAAAAGGAAGAAGAGAGATTAGTTTCAGGAAGGGCGAAGACATCATAAGGTAGCTTTTGAGAACTTAGAAACACGGAAGAAGATTTAATGCGTAAGCCTCGAACGTTCTGATAATATATAGACAGGTGTTTAATTTCGTGATTTGGATGGTTAGGGACGAAAATAGTTTTTGTAATTAGAACGAGTTCTTTGAAGATAAGCAATGCGCTTCGTTGTAATATGGGGCGCAAAAGTGGATAGTTCATTTGCAACGTTATTAGGTGGTATTAGTGATGGGCAAATACCCGGTATTTACCCTTTGGGGGTATTTATCCAAATGGGTATTTATGTGTGTATTTATTTTGAATGGAAAGTTGTTGCGAAAATGTGTTCATGCGGTATGTTTTTTTATTTAATCGCAAATTACATAATATTGACAAGATGTTTTTTGAACATAAACTTATCTGAGGCGCTGGAATCAGACGGTATTGGAAAATTCTTATCTGAAGATATGAATTCAATGGATTTCGATTGTTTCGGAATAACCAAAACGAATGTTACGGTCCCACTTCATCAAGAAGTACTTTCCACCGACCCCACAGTATTAAAAAAGCTTTTTGTCAATCTTCATGAGAGCCTAAATATGCCACATAGTGAAGGGCAACTTTTTTTTACCCGGTGGGTACTTATTTATATTACCCAAAATCATATTTACCCACCCAAATTAGGGTATTTATTTATTTCTGACTATTACGGTCGTTTAAATGTAGTTAAAGTCTTGCTGACTGGATATTTGAAAGCAAAAGACATAACAGTTACATTTTAAGATGTTTTATCAATCTGAAGCAGAAAAAGATTAAATTTAGTTTAAACAAAATAATCCTTTATTCTTAATTCTTTTTACAAAGTTTAAATGGCGGAACCTTATGGGTGCGTGCTTTTTCCTTGACGTCCAGAAAACAAGAGAGCTATTTCTTATGCGATGGCCGAAATAACGTCGGCGGAACGAAATGGAAATGTAATAGCTGATGTGGGTTCGTTCAGCCTAAATTCCGCTACACTACTCCACCTCCAATGGCAATAAGTTTCTTTTGAATTTGTCTTTTCTTCCATATCGCGTAATATATGATGGTACCGCGCCGCTATATTGTGTTGTACTATTTTCTTCCATAAGATGTTCCATATAAGCTGCTTTTAGACGATTGACTGAGATATTGACACTTTTTACCTTGCTTGTCGATGGTGAAATATTTGTCCTGCCGCTTAACAACTCGATATGGGCCATCATACAGTGCTGGGTGGCTTAACTGAATCATTCCGGATAAACACAGGTGAAGAAATATTTAGTTCTTTTTGAATGAATGATGGTTTTAAAGAATGGCACGATGTTTTTGGAAACCGTATGCGAGACATTGCGTCCCTCAATGATCTGATGAATTCTGAGCTGGGATTATCGGTGTTATTAGTAGCCCAGTTTGTTGCTGTATGACATTTGATGGCTGCCTTAAGAGAGCGGTGCCATCGCTCTATGGGTTCATTGGATTGCGGATGATAAGCTGTTGTTCGGTGGTGCTTTATTCCGAGTAGCCTTTAGAATGTAAGGTCGAACTCGATCGGTGGAAACATCACAGTACACCGTGCATTTCTCGTCGCCTGGGATGGGAATTTTTTTTAAATTGAGGCTGGTTAAGTTACCTTGGAGTAACGTTTGCAACTCAGAATCGTGTTCTTGAGCTTTATGCAGAAGATTATAGTCGATTACTCCTCAAATTGAGTTGCCGCCTCAACTGACAGGGGTTTCAGTTTTCCTGTCTTTTTGAGGTATGGTCAAAAGAACAAGGAGGACGACACTTTCGCGCCTTGAATCCATGTTGATGGTGATACCAGCAATATCCCTCTCCATTGACCGATTTGCTTCGGCCACGATTATAATTTTGCCGTTTCAAGTTAGTGCGAACGGCTACGACGTGTGCAGATATGCAGCATTTTAATTCGCGCACTTGTTGAGTAATCTGACGTACTTGGCTTTCCAAATCTACAGTTGCGACAGAGTCAGAAATTGGTTTCTTTTGGATTGCAGCTGCATATGATGTCTCGCTTACCTCTGCGATCTTATCGGCCAATTCTGCTAAATGACACAGTTCCTCTTTACTCACGCTGATGATAGTGCGCATGTCCGTGGGTAAACGCTGCAACCACAGTGATTTGAGCAGATCGTTGCTTACTGCTTTTCCGGACAACTTTCTCATCTCGCAGAAAAGAAGTGATGGTTTCTTATCCCCCAATTCAATTTCCTGCATCAATTTTCGGTGCCGTTTGTGTTCGGAATCGGCAAATTCGGATATGAGTCTCTTCTTGAGTGTGGTGTACAAATTCTGCGTTGGAGGGTTGAGAATTATATCGCTTACTTATTTATAATTTATAATTTATAATTTATAATTTATAATTTATAATTTATAATTTATAATTTATAATTTATAATTTATAATTTATAATTTATAATTTATAAATTTATAATTTATAATTTATAATTTATAATTTATAATTTATAATTTATAATTTATAATTTATAATTTATAATTTATAATTTATAATTTATAATTTATAATTTATAATTTATAATTTATAATTTATAATTTATAATTTATAATTTATAATTTATAATTTATAATTTATAATTTATAATTTATAATTTATAATTTATAATTTATAATTTATAATTTATAATTTATAATTTATAATTTATAATTTATAATTTATAATTTATAATTTATAATTTATAATTTATAATTTATAATTTATAATTTATAGTTTATAATTTATAATTTATAATTTATAATTTATAATTTAATTTATAATTTATAATTTATAATTTATAATTTATAATTTATAATTTATAATTTATAATTTATAATTTATAATTTATAATTTATAATTTATAATTTATAATTATAATTTATAATTTATAATTTATAATTTATAATTTATAATTTATAATTTATAATTTATAATTTATAATTTATAATTTATAATTTATAATTTATAATTTATAATTTATAATTTATAATTTATAATTTATAATTTATAATTTATAATTTATAATTTATAATTTATAATTTATAATTTATAATTTATAATTTATAATTTATAATTTATAATTTATAATTTATAATTTATAATTTATAATTTATAATTTATAATTTATAATTTATAATTTATAATTTATAATTTATAATTTATAATTTATAATTTATAATTTATAATTTATAATAATAATATAATAATAATGGCGGCGCTACAGTCCGAGGTGGACCTGGGCCTAGCTTCTCAGCCACCACTCGTGTTGTGCGTGCTAATGTTCTCTCACGAGTGGAGGGGACCTACAGTTTAATGCCGACTCCGAACGGCGAAATTGAGAAGCTTTTTTCTAGACAGTTATACCCTTTGAGCATTGTCAGTGACTCGAAAGAGGTGGAGCCGTAAAAAAATGTTTGATGTTTTTTTCGAGATTCGAACTGACGACCTCGAGCGCAGGAGTCGACGCACCTATCCACTACGCCACGGCGCCCACAATTTATAATTTATAATTTATAATTTATAATTTATAATTTATAATTTATAATTTATAATTTATAATTTATAATTTATAATTTATAATTTATAATTTATAATTTATAATTTATAATTTATAATTTATAATTTATAATTTATAATTTATAATTTATAATTTATAATTTATAATTTATAATTTATAATTTATAATTTATAATTTATAATTTATAATTTATAATTTATAATTTATAATTTATAATTTATAATTTATAATTTATAATTTATAATTTATAATTTATAATTCATAATTTATAATTTATAATTTATAATTTATAATTTATAATTTATAATTTATAATTTATAATTTATAATTTATAATTTATAATTTATAATTTATAATTTATAATTTATAATTTATAATTTATAATTTATAATTTATAATTTATAATTTATAATTTATAATTTATAATTTATAATTTATAATTTATAATTTATAATTTATAATTTATAATTTATAATTTATAATTTATAATTTATAATTTATAATTTATAATTTATAATTTATAATTTATAATTTATAATTTATAATTTATAATTTATAATTTATAATTTATAATTTATAATTTATAATTTATAATTTATAATTTATAATTTATAATTTATAATTTATAATTTATAATTTATAATTTATAATTTATAATTTATAATTTATAATTTATAATTTATAATTTATAATTTATAATTTATAATTTATAATTTATAATTTATAATTTATAATTTATAATTTATAATTTATAATTTATAATTTATAATTTATAATTTATAATTTATAATTTATAATTTATAATTTATAATTTATAATTTATAATTTATAATTTATAATTTATAATTTATAATGTATAATTTATAATTTATAATTTATAATTTATAATTTATAATTTATAATTTATAATTTATAATTTATAATTTATAATTTATAATTTATAATTTATAATTTATAATTTATAATTTATAATTTATAATTTATAATTTATAATTTATAATTTATAATTTATAATTTATAATTTATAATTTATAATTTATAATTTATAATTTATAATTTATAATTTATAATTTATAATTTATAATTTATAATTTATAATTTATAATTTATAATTTATAATTTATAATTTATAATTTATAATTTATAGTCACTTGTATTCATTTGTACTTGAGAGTTGATTTTGAGCGTTCTTCTTTTTCTTTCTTTTTTGTTTCTTGCGAATCACTTCACTTGTCTTCACTTGTGCCCCTTTGTTTTTTTTTTATTTAGTTTATTAATGTGATAGAAGATAGGAGCTTTCAATTTTCGAGTTTGGTGTAAATCTTCGTTAAACGCACTTTTCGCAGTTTATTTGGTATGGATGTCGAAGCATGCGATTTTAGACGTAAGATTGTTCACACTTATTATTTACCAACTCACATTAAATTACTATTGTGGGGACAAGATTGGCGAACCGCCTGGGCCAAATTTTGTGTTAGATAATTAAAACACGTCTGATCGGCTTAAGCGACTTTTCACGACTCGTTTCAAAAGTAGTTCGAAAATGTGGTTCAGGTGTTGCATGTACGATAAACCAGACCTCGTCGTGGGAACACCGAAAATATTTTCATCTCACGCTCTGTGGGACTTGCAAAGTTCTCACGACGAGTAAATGCAAGCGATGCATTTGTCTGCGGATCGAAATGCGTTGACACCTTACAACACACGTGCACCTTGCTGATGCTTTGTATTCTAACGCATCGACATTCTGTTGGGAGCTGAAATATTTGTTGATATGTTTCTGCCAGGAGAAATAAAAGTATCAAATAACTTCCAATGTTACGTAATACAAAATTAGGACGGATTGTAGCCCGAAGTGTATCAGATTGAGGGCCTTGCTACTGTTCGACCTCCAATAACCTATGGGGCAATAGCATGGACCAAGAAAACCAATCTGATCAGCGCGAGGGAGACACTCAGCAAAGTTCAAAGGTTGGCATGCCTCTGCATTACAGGACCCATGAGAACTTGCCCAACTGCGGCCATGGAGGTGCTACTGGAGCTGACTCCTTTGCATCTAGTGGTAGCAGAGTATGCAAACAAAACAATCACGAGAATGGCAAAAGAAGGGATAGGTAAAGACAGGTGCATTACATCGAGGCAATTCGACGCACTAGTCAAAAAGCTACCACTCCTGGGCATTCCGAAAGATGATGTGATTAGAAAATTCAATTTCCAAAAGAAATTTACCAGCAGGCTCAGCACCAAAAGGGGGGGCTACTACTAAAGGCCCACTAGAACTCACTCATTTGCACCTACTGGTTACAGAATGTGCAAACAAAACAATCGTGGGAATGGCAAAAGAAAGAATAGGAAAAGATAGGTGCATTACATCGAGGCAATTCAACGCACTAGTCAAAAAGCTAGCACTCCTGGCCATTCCGAAGTAAGACGTGATTAGGAAATTCAACTTTCAAAACAAATTTATCACTATGCTCAGCACCAAATGGGACT
>OV884004.1:48614960-48834960 GCA_930367185.1 Myathropa florea
ATATTAATAATTTTTTTTAATAATTAATAATTAATAATTAATAATTAATAATTAATAATTAATAATTAATAATTAATAATTAATAATTAATAATTAATAATTAATAATAATAATTAATAATTAATAATTAATAATTAATAATTAATAATTCAATAATTAATAATTAATAATTTAATAATTAATAATTATAATTAATAAATTAATAATTAATAATTAATAATTAATAATTAATAATTAATAATTAATAATTAATAATAATAATTAATAATTAATAATTAATAATTAATAATTAATAAATTAATAATTAATAATTAATAATTAATAATTATAATTAATAATTAATAATTAATAATTAATAATTAATAATTAATAATTAATAATTAATAATTAATAATTAATAATTAATAATTAATAATTAATAATTAATAATTAATAATTAAAAATTAATAATTAATAATTAATAATTAATACTTAATAATTAATAATTAATAATTAATAATTAATAATTAATAATTAATAATTAATAATTAATAATTAATAATTAATAATTAATAATTAATAATTAATAATTAATAATAATAATTAATAATTAATAATTAATAATTAATAATTAAGTAATTAATAATTAATAATTAATAATTATAATTAATAATTAATAATTAATAATTAATAATTAATAATTAATAATTAATAATTAATAATTAATAATTAATAATTAATAATTAATAATTAATAATTAATAATTAATAATTAATAATTAATAATTAATAATTAATAATTAATAATTAATAATTAATAATTAATAATAATGTGGAAAAGGTCTTTGATAAAAATTATCTTCCCATTAAATAAAAAGAAAAACTTTAAACGGTACAAATCAAATTCAAATTTATTACGAGGCGATCGCGTCGGATTCAAGGAAAGAACTGAAAATAAAAGCACGCATCCGTGCAGTGCGTTCTATCACACATATACATAAACGTAAGCACACATACGTGCTGTGCATTCTGTCGCACATAAACATGCATGAAAGTAAAACAGTCATTCAACACCCTTCCTCAATGTGAACCTGTGTACATTAGTTAATTATATTTTATATTAATTAATTTAAGTTCTTTAATTTTACAAAAGTACAATGCTTTTGTTTCGAAAGATTTTTTGTAAGTACATCTGCTATCATATTATCGGTTGAAACGTATCTCAGCTCAATGTCGCCACTTTGGATAACCTCTTGAACAAAATGGTGTCTGATGTCTATATGCTTCGACCCGGTGTATGATCTGCGATTGCTCACATCGCCACCCCAGTCCGCATCCACGTAGCCTTCAAGCGCCTGACCACAAGCACGATAATTTAATTTCATGACGATCGTACCTGCTAAGTAACGCATAATATGCTTCACACCTGTGACATGTTCACTATGCGGGTTGTTGTTTCTTTGTGCAACTTTACAACTGAATGGTAGATATCTGGTCTCGATGTCAAAGCTAGCCACATCAACTCGCCAATCACTGATTGATACGCTGTTGGATCTTCTGTCACGCAACTTACACTATCGCACGCCACTTGGAATCCTGCATCTAATGGTGTCGCGCAGACCTGCACTGTTGCATGTTATTTTGCTGTAACATATCTTTTATATATTGCGTCTGGTTCATCGAAATATCGAGTATTTCGCCATCACAGTTAATCTGCATGCGTAAGAACATCTCCAAAGGACCCTTGTCGACGCATTCGAACTTCATTGCAATCATTGACTTGATTTGCATAAGGTCTGTCTTGTTCTGGCACGCTATAAGCAAATCGTCTACATATATAAGTATTAGACAAAGGTTACCTTTAATGTCTTGTTTGTATAGACATGGTTCGTTCTTGCACGGAGTGAACCCAATATCGCATAGCGCTGCACTCAGCTTGAAGTTCCACTCTCTTCCTGCTTGCTTTAATCCGTATATCGCCTTGTTTAGTCTTAAAAACTTCTGCGTACACAAGTTATCTGCATATCCCTCAGGCTGCTTCATGTAAACCACATCGTTTAACTCGCTGTTTAGATACGCTGTGCAGACGTCCATTTGGTGTGAAAAGAGCTTCACCTCCACAGATAAAGCCAAAATTAAGCGTATCGTTTCATACCGACACACAGGTTTCGGTATAGTTTACGCCGAATTTCTGCGAACAGCCCTTCCCTAAACGCGCCTTATAGCGCTCAACATTGCCGTTGCCGTCCCTCTTAATGGTATAAACCCCACTTGCAACCAATCGCCTGTTGGCCCTTAGGTAAGTCTTCCAATGTCCACGTGCCACCTCGCCACCAACGCCTCATGTTCTTTGTCCATAGCCGCCTGCCAATATGAGGCATGTTTACATCTATTTGCCTCCTTGAAAGTCTGCAGCAACGGAATCTCCTTTGCATGCATTGCGTTCAAGACATTGTACATTTTTTTTTTGACGTCCTAGTTTGCCTGTTCGAACTAACTTCGGCCTACCTGGGCCGATTTTTACAACCTGCTCTTCTGGATGTTCCGGCTCATCTGCGCTGGTGTTGCCTTCGCCCGCGGTTTCACTGTCGCTGGATTTGCCATCTTGCTTCATACTGTCATCACGTTTCGAGTCAAGTTGCATCATATCAGGTCGTGAGTTTTCTGCTGGTATGTCGAACACTATCTTATCAACCATTTGTACTCCATCGCAGGGTTCATCAAACAAAACGTCGCGTTTTTTCAACAATTTGATGATTTTCTTTATCGTACAGGTCGATAGGCTTTCGATAACTAAAGAATATCCCACCAGACTATACTCCTTGCCCTTTGGTTGGAATTTGCTGTGACGTGTTTCATCTAAGCCTACGGCTACTGATCCAAATGTACGCATATTCTGCACATTGGGCTTCCGGCCGCTCCACGCCTCAAACGGAGTCATACCAATCAAAGCTGTAGTTGGTGATCGTATATAGCACGCTATTTGCACTGCATCTGCCCATAAAAATTCTGGCATATTCGAGTGTACTAGCAAACTCCTCGCCATCTCAACAAGAGTACGATTTGCCCTTTCTGCCACCCCGTTCTGTTGTGGACTATACGGAACGGTAAGTTGACGTACTATGCCATGCTGTCGTAAAAAACCGTCAAAACGCTTGTTGATATATTCACCCCCGTTGTCGCTGCGTATGGCTTTGATCTTGCACCCGCCATATTTTTAAACTGCACACATTTTTCAAAGACCTCGTCCTTGGACTTAAGAAAATATATAAATATGCGCCGGGACATATCATCTATGAATGTTAAATAATATGCCGACCCACCAAGAGATCGCTTCTCAAATGGCCCACATACATCTGTATGCACGAGCTCCAAATGCCGCTTTGATCGATTTTCCGATGATGCTGGAAACGGTTGTGTGTGTATTTTACACTTCATGCATGTCCTGCACTGTAAATTGTCACAGAAATCCACATTTTCCATACCAAGCACCATCTTATTTTTAGCAAGATTCAATAAACTAGCATAATTTAAATGGTCATACCTGTTATGCGCGTTCAATATCTGCGTACCTTGTTGACTTACGACCGCATGGTAGTTATCGAAGAGCACAGTGCAACCCCGTTCTACGGCTCTACTGACCGACACAAAGTTTCCGCTGTCCAGGCACCAGCTTGAGTTTTCCTGATTGTACGTATCTGCCGCTGCAAGAACAGTAAACGATCGTTGTGGTTGATTTTTTTTCGTTTCCTCTTTGCCTTTGTTTTTGCATTGATTCTTGTGGTGGCCACGCTGTCCGCATTTAAAGCAAATAATATCCTTTTTATCTTTTTTGTGTGTTTGCTTTGTATTTACATGAAATGCTTGCTGTTCGCTGTTATGTGACGGTTTTTCTTGATACTGTTTGCGCTCCCCTACCTCTAACAATCTTATCTTTAATATTTTTAGGGAGGTTAAACTGTCGCGCTTTTCCTTAGCCAGGACAAAATTCTCATATTGCTTTGGCAAGCTTGATAGTAATATAATTACCACCAGCTCCTCGCTAAGGTTAATATCGACTTCTCCCAGTTTGTCAATCGTTGAGCAGAAAGTATTTATATAGCTGGACATAACATCCCCCATCTACGTAGGCTAAGCAATTTTTTGTACAATAAATTTCTCACTGGTCCACTCAGTTGATGTACATACACTCGCTGCAGTCTTGCTCTGCTTGAGGTAACATAACTGTGATGGCTTCACGCTCAAAGTTATCATCGCTAACGCCTTCTCGTCGAGCAAATCCCATTTCCCCGGATCTTCCAACGGCCGCACTGGGTATATCGCCTTCCACACTTCTGCGTGCACCAACACGCTGCGCATTTAAATGCTCCATGTGTCGTAGTTACCTTCACCTAGTTTCTCAATCTGGTAGATTGAACTCATGGTAACAGCGCGCAATACCGCGTAACTCGCGAAATTTAATTTAATTTAATTTACCCGCAAACAATTTATTATACACCTCGTCCTGGGCCCATAACATGTTGAAAAGGTCTTTGATAAAAATTATCTTCCCATTGAATAAAAAGAAAAACTTTAAACGGTACAAATCAAATTCAAATTTATTACGATGCGATCGCGTCGTTTTCAAGGAAAGAACTAAAAATAAAAGCACGCATCCGTGCAGTGCGTTCTATCATACATATACATAAACGTAAGCACACATACGTGCTGTGCGTTCTGTCGCACATATACATTCATGAAAGTAAAACAGTCATATTGGAAATACATTCAACAAATAATTAATAATTAATAATTAATAATTAATAATTAATAATTAATAATTAATAATTAATAATTAATAATTAATAATTAATAATTAATAATTAATAATTAATAATTAATAATTAATAATTAATAATTAATAATTAATAATTAATAATTAATAATTAATAATTAATAATTAATAATTAATAATTAATAATTAATAATTAATAATTAATAATTAATAATTAATAATTAATAATTAATAATTAATAATTAATAATTAATAATTAATAATTAATAATTAATAATTAATAATTAATAATTAATAATTAATAATTAATAATTAATAATTAATAATTAATAATTAATAATTAATAATTAATAATTAATAATTAATAATTAATAATTAATAATTAATAATTAATAATTAATAATTAATAATTAATAATTAATAATTAATAATTAATAATTAATAATTAATAATTAATAATTAATAATTAATAATTAATAATTAATAATTAATAATTAATAATTAATAATTAATAATTAATAATTAATAATTAATAATTAATAATTAATAATTAATAATTAATAATTAATAATTAATAATTAATAATTAATAATTAATAATTAATAATTAATAATTAATAATTAATAATTAATAATTAATAATTAATAATTAATAATTAATAATTAATAATTAATAATTAATAATTAATAATTAATAATTAATAATTAATAATTAATAATTAATAATTAATAATTAATAATTTGCTCTTACTGCGAACGGTGTTGAGGCGAATCACACAACAAAATCTCAAGCATAACTTCAACAAATGTAAGTTTTGCTATACGCAGAATAGAATAGGAATGTTATCTTCCTTAAGTTGGTGGAAGCTAATGACGTTTAGTGGTAATTATTCATTACTAAAGAAGTCGGCGAATACGATTGCATTGGGTTGGGGATCTGGCATTAAAGAATGAGTCTATGGCATCTACGGCGTGCTGATAGCCATGAATTGGTTGGGATGGGCTAATGCAGCAACAAAAAAAGTACAGCTTATGTCTAGGAATCGTAATTTTGGCGGAAATAAACTCAAAATTGGGGGTGTGCGAAGAGTGAGGTATCATAATGGTTATGGATAGCCAAGACCACACCACGTCCACAAGATTCAACTTCTTTTTCGAGATCATCATCACGAAGGACGTTCAAATTAGAGGTAAAGAACTCGGAACTGTTGAAGGAAGACGTGAGGTTGGTTTCAGTGAGGGCAAATATATCACACGGCAGCTTTTGGGAATCCAATTTGTCATACACAAAAAAGAAGACCCTCTAAAATGCGAACTATAGAGGCATCAGTCTTCTGAAAACTTCATACAAGATCTTATCTAGCGCGTTGTGTGAACGCCTAAAGCCATCCGTCAACAACCTTGTCGGTCCATACCAATGTGGGTTTAGGCCAGTGTCTAGTTTTGGCATCCCTACCAAACTCGTCCGTTTGTGTAGGATAACGATGGAGAATGCACGCCGCTCCATCAAGGTCGGTAAAGACCTAACCGAGACCTTCGATGTCAAAAAAGGATTCAGACAAGGCGACGCGCTTTCATGCAACTTCTTCAACATCATATTTGAAAGAATTGTGCAAAACTCGCACGCCAACATCAGAGGCACAATCTTTCAGAAGTCCGTCCAACTACTCGCATATGCCGACGATATTGACATAATTCGAAGAACACAGCGTGATGTCAATGGCGCTTTTGTGAGTACTGGCACAGAGGCCGCGAATATGGGTTTAACGGTAAATGAGGACAAGACCAAGTATGTGCTGTCAACCAGAAAGGACACACAACACCGACGTCTCGGACATATGAACTGTACGAGCTGTTCAGCGACATTGACTTAGCCAGAAGGGTGAAGATCCAACGATTGAGATGACTAGGTTATATAGAGCGAATGGAAACCAATGCTTCGGCCCGGAAAGTCTTCGAATCTACCCCCAAGCAACATAAACTCACTTGTCATCGTCAACCCAGTATATTCACGTTTCCCCATGTTTTTCCCTATTCCTTTGTCTCCCATTTTTTTATGCGTAAAGCGTCTTTTTCCTAATCCCTCTTCCACCTATTTGTTTACGCGTCAATGCTAAGCATTGTATCACCCTTTTCCCTTACTTGTCTATTTCCCGTCTGTCTATACACCGACATCTCGGACATATGAACTGTACGAGCTGTTCAGCGACATTGACTTTGCCAGAAGCGTGAAGATCCAACGATTGAGATGACTAGGTTATATAGAGCGAATGGAAACCAATGCTTCGGCCCGGAAAGTCTTCGAATCTACCCCCGAGGGATAGCGCAGTAGAGGAAGACCGCGACTCAGTTGGCTCACGCAAGTGGAAAGGGACGTCAACCAACTGTGCGTGAGTTACGTCTTGGTAACCCTGGTCATCTAGCCACATAAACGCACCTAGCAACATAAACTCACTTGTCATCGTCAACCCAGTATATTCACGTTTCCCCATGTTTTCCCCATGTGTTTACTCGTTTTGTCCAGATGGACCGAAGCGTCTTTTTTGTATTTTCTTTTCCCATATTATTTGTTTGTCCAAGTTCGACAAGTCCCGCTTTTCATCTTGTAAGCGTTGAACCATAAGCTAGGTTTCGTTGAAACAAATAGTGTACGACGAGTCAGTTTTGGAAGAACATTCAAAATATTAACATGGAAACCAATAAAAGTCTTAGTGAAAATTTAAACGTGTTTTTAATTTAAAAAAAAATTATTTGTTTAAAAAACAACAAGACAAATTTGTGCAAAATTGCACCTTTCAAACAAAGTGCAATACAAATAATAATTTTAGTGCCAAACAAAATCTAAATAAAAATTGGAACAAATCATAAAATGCAGTGTTATAGTATAATTTATACACAAGAAAAGTGACGTGATCTATGAATAATAGTAACAAAATAATAGAACTATGTGTTTTAATATAATATACAATCACAAAAATGTACCTAAACTAAAAATAAATGTGTTTAACTAAAAAGAAAAGAAAAAAAAGTGAAATAAAATAAAAACTGAAAGTGAATAGGGCACATGTACCCAGGAAACAGCTTGGGAAATAGATGCCCCGATACTCTAACCAGGTAACCGCAATTTATTATCAGATATACCACCTTCATGAAAGCAATAGAAGATAAAGCAAAAGAAGAATCTACTCGTAAATGGAAGGAACAAGAAATAACAAATTATCTATTACAATGAAATTTATATAGTTGTTAAGTATTACACTCACATGTCTTTACATATCTTTATAATATACCTACTTAATTAATAAATTAATCAACAAAATAAAATAACGGAAACACATTTTGAAAAATTTATAAATACAATTTGCATACAAAAATATTATATTTGAATAAAATACAAAGATTACATACATATATTCTCGTAGTTATTACATGATTAAACACGTAAAACACATAAAAACATTATATTGCAGACATTTGTCAAGTGTACACATGTATAATTTTATATACATATGTAATTCTGCATGGGGATTACATGCACAGGCTAAGAATCTAAAACGCACATACCTAGTATTATCAACAAAAAAAATATAACTATTAGCAAAATAAATCCAAAATTTCTGAAGCAATTCAAAGTATATTGAATTCTTTAATTCTTTATTTTCTTCCGACTCCGTGAAACACATACCGCTTTTTGATGGAAATTCTCGCCTCTTATTTGAGTTCATAAATAATTTAGAGGAGATAATACAACTCCTGCTAGATATTCCAGATAATTATGCCAAGCTGATTTTGAGGGTCATTCGCAACAAAATCATAGGTCAGGCTAATGAAATTTGGAATTTGGAAGGAAATTAAGTAGACTCTTATCACTACGCGGACAAGTGTAATTGGACAAGTCTTATAAGAGACCTGAATCTAATTCGGCAAAAAAGGAAGACTCTATTGAAATCTTCTATTCTAAGATTATTAATATATTTTCGACAATGATGAATCACGTTTGAAGACACGAAGGGCATAAGAATGTAGTCGAAGCTAAGAAAACGCTGTACGAAGAAATGTGTCTAAACACATTTTGGCTTAACTGAACCTTTAGGGTCAACAGTTAGAGCTGTGAGACCATCAAAGCTAACTGAAGCGCTGAACTATTGCATTGAATTGCATTGAGCAAAATCGATTCGATTTTAAAATGCCACATTTCTAGTATAACTTGTCAAATTTACGGCACTCTACGCCCTTTCCATCTACTACATTTTTCCTTACAACTCCCGGTCGAGCACCTTACCAATGTACACCGAACCCCATTAATACTTATCGTTTCCCCCCATTTAGCCCGAACCCACGAGTTTCTGCACCCGCTCACTTGAGAACGAATAGCAATACACCTTTTTCATCTTATAGAAACCCCGTGCGAAACAACACCTTTCAACCATTGAGAAACAACACCCAACATAGCTACGCAGGTAACTCTTATAGGAACCCTATTTGGTCTCCTCAACAAGCTGAAGGCATGAGTACGTCTACAAATGTCACTAGTAGATTTCAACCTAAATCGGGCGAAGTAATGAGCACATTTACCACTAATAACAAATACAATAGGTCACAACAACAACAATTCCATAACATCGAAATACGTCACCCGCAACAGACTTCAGAATTTTAGAAGACACAAAACAGCAATAATAATAATAATAATAATAATAATAATAATAATAATAATAATAATAATAATAATAATAATAATAACAATAATAATAATAATAATAATAATAATAATAATAATAATAATAATAATAATAATAATAATAATAATAATAATAATAATAATAATAATAATAATAATAATAATAATAATAATAATAATAATAATAATAATAATAATAATAATAATAATAATAATAATAATAATAATAATAATAATAATAATAATAATAATAATAATAATAATAATAATAATAATAATAATAATAATAATAATAATAATAATAATAATAATAATAATAATAACGGCGGCGCTACAGTCCGAGGTGGACCTGGGCCTAGCTTCTCAGCAACCACTCGTGTTGTGCGTGCTATTGTTCTGTCAGTTTAATGCCGCCTCCGAACGACGAGATTGAGAAGCTTTTTCTAGACGGTTATACTCTTTGAGCATTGTCAGTGACTCGAAAGAGGTGGAGCCGTGAAAAAATGTTTGATGTTTTTTTCGAGATTCGAACCGACGACCTCGAGCGTAGGAGTCGACGCACCTTTTTTTTTTTAATTGTATTTGTATTTAATTTAAACAAAAAATTCCCTACATGCTAGATATAAAAATACTTAAAATTAGCTTATATTAACTAAACATATGTTTTACTTATCTAACTTACTGACCCTATGCGGGTGCTCTAAGCTAAGCTAATCTTATTCTAGTTTGCCTTTCGGCGCCAGGATTTTTTTATTTTTTTTTTACTGTTTTAAAAAAAATATAAAAACTTACATGCTAGCCCAAGAAAATTTAAAAAACTTGGCATAACTAATTCATTTTTTTTCTTAAAACTACTTAACTTAACTTAAAATAACTTATCCTAACATACAAACTACCTTAAAAAACTACCTTGACTATGTCCGTAACAACATACGGACGCGTGCACCAGGGCGAAAGTACAATGTATGCATTTCATACATTTAATACGTCGTGGTGCACCTTTTTTTGTGTTTTGTATGTTTTTTGGTTTTTTTTTTTTTTTCATATTTTTGTATTTTTTTTTGGGGTTTTCTATTTTATATTTTTTTTGTATTTTGTATTTTGTATTTTTTTGTTCTTAATCTACCTTACACTATGACCTAAACTATGTGAGTTGGCCACCAAAGCTCAACCAAAAAAAAAATCCTGCTCTACGAAGTTAGCGGCGGCGAAGGCTGATTTTGGTGCAACCACCAATAAAAACGCCGTTCTTTGGCATACTCTGTTCTGTCCCGGGCAGAAATCGCCCTGCTGAACCGAAGAAGATCTTCGTGGCTGCGAGCGACGTCCGGCTCGTATTGTCCACTGTTCGGCGTACGACATGGAAGATAATAGGACATCCTTCCATATCCTGGATCAGGTCTTTCTCATCCAAATAGAGGAATGCTTCGGGAGGAATAAAGCCGTTCAGGCGCACCTTCTCGTTGTACATTGTATTGGGGTAGTAAGCCCCAAAGATCAGACCATTTGTTAAAGTCATAGCTCGTGCAACATGCCTTCGAATCAGCTTAATAATAAAATTATCTATCCTGATCAGGTTTGCCTCGTTGTACAAGACCTCATTGGGAAAGAATTTCTTGTACTCGGATTCGGGTGTGCGATACAAACGGAGGCAGGCCCGAAGACACTGCCTCTCGAACACCCTCATCTGTTCCATCTGGGAAGGACTCACCTTGAACCACACTGGACAACCGTATGCCATGTCTGGCCGGATGAGGGCCATGTAGCAGATTATCTTCACCCTGGTATCAAGTTGGCTGCTATAAAAAAAACCCTCTTGCCACGGCAAAGGCTTTCTTGGCTTTCGTTAGAGCAGCAGCTATATGTCTGTCGAAATATAGATACTGATCCAACCAAATGCCTAAGTACCTGACTACACTTTTCACTGCTAACGGCTCCCCCTGCGGGTCAACTATGCCGAACTTGCGCCAGTTTCTTTTCGTATCCCCCGAGACCTTGGACAGCGGGGTTCTGAACAGAATAGTTTCACATTTCGCAAAATCGCTGAATCTTATCGAAGTCACGCTGTAACAAGATATTTATTACTTCGACCTTAGGACCTGATTGGTACGCTATCAGATCATCGGCATACGCTATTAAGTTTGGCATGGAACCTATAAGATCGCTAGTGAATATAGCGAACAGAATCAGCGAACCAACTGCCCCCTGTTGCAACCCATTTTTTATGTGGAATATTGTGGTAGAAGTTACGTTGCCATTTTTCAGAACGAACCTCCTCCCTGTGATCATATCATAGATCATATATAGCAATGGTTTACTGATACTCAGCCTGACCAATTTGAGGAAAAGGCCTTCTAACCATACGGTGTCGAACGCGTTCTCCATGTCTATCAGGCAGGCACCCGTGCATTCGGTCTTGTTATTATTCCATTGAATGTCGGATACCAATTTGGACGCGGCATGTGTGGTATCATGCCCCGCCCTGAAGCCGAATTGGTTATCCGGTATAATTTGTTTTTCCTCAACCCATTGCTTTAGAGTTCTAATGACAATCTTCTCAAAGACTTTGCTTATACACGGAAGAAGACTTATCGACCGGAGATTTGTCGGGATTGAAGTATCTTTGTCCCGTTTAGGGATCGGTTGTACCACCGCCGTTTTCCAATGGGCTGGGTAATAAGCATTACTCAGCGCATTGTTAAACAGGACTGTGTATACACCCACCGCCTCGGAGGGGAGATGGCGCAGAACAATATTCGGTATACCATCGATTCCCACTGACTTCTTCTTCCTCAGTGAGTTGAAGATACCCTGGAGTTCATCTCTCGAGATAAGGACGGAGTTGTTTCCATCGTCGGCGACGACATTATTTGCCAGAAAATCGTCATTGAACCTGGTGAAACCAGGGTTCTCAGATCGCCATTGATTTATCTCATTCCGGAGATAGAAGTGGTTCAGCAAGGCTCTGTTCTCTAAGTCGTGGTTTGGACAACGGGGTTCGTTGACCGTGTACACTTCCTGGAAGACAGCACCAATTGCTTTCACCTTCTCCTGGAGCTCCTCAACTACGAAGAAGTCGTTGTCGAGCGCTGCCCCATCTGGATCGATGCCAACTGACGTCAGTAAGTTCGCGTTATTTGTCGTTCTGTCAAGTCGAACGGTCTGAATGTCGTTCTGATCTTTTCTCCGGAAGATTTTATTTATTTGCGGGAACATACCCGGGTTGTTGGATATTACAGCCCGAATCTTATTGCCCCAGTGCAAGCTTACAGCTAGGCTGTACTGTTGGCGAATTAATTGTTGCAGTATTTTAATCTCCGACTTCAATGACCGTACTTCAGCGTTTTGTGGATCTGTAAAACTTCTGTACAAGAGCTTGAGTCTTGACAGCAGTCTACGCTTTTGCACGTGGAGTGCATCGATGGTAGCATTTCGATAGACGTCGCGGTCATCGGTTTGTGCTACCTTCGGAATTGTTTTGTCCATTATACGTTTTATTATGTCGTCCATTTGTACGAGGTACCTGTCAACCTCTTCGTTCGTCAGGTTTCTGTTCGTAGGTGAATTGATCGCACTCGAACGTAGTTCCCTGGATAAGGCTCTAGAGAAGCGTGGCCAGCGTGCCTTATTATAATCATAAGGATACGACTGGGCATATTCCTCCAGTTCCTCCAGATCGTTCTGGAGCTGAGTAACCGCTGCGAGACCACAGTGATCACTGTCGTACTCAACAGTGGTTAAACAGTTCCTTGTGTGTCGTTCCACGTTTAGTAACGTAAGTCGTCTGTCTATAAGCATCACATCCAGATACGACCCGCCTCTGGGAAACGATGGTCTATCAGTTGCAAGCAAATCAAGCCTGAACTCAATACCATTCTGTTCCATCCACTCTAAGAGAGCGTTTCCCCTCTCGTTCGGAACACTGTTACCAAACTCGCCGTGCTTTGCATTCAAATCACCGGCTATGATATAATAGTTTTCCTCCGAGTTTAAGCGAAGGCTTGTGAAGAGAGCCTCGAGCTCCGAAATGAAGTTCGAGTTTCGAGCGTCCGGTGCGTAGGCGGCAATCACGAACAATCGCTTCCCTCCTTGGAGAGCGATGCGCGCGATACATGCCTCCAGCACACCAAACCTCCGCACCTCATTGCTATATATCACCTTGTGACTAATATTCTTTTTAATTAAAAGAGCGACCCCACCCCCTCGAGTGGATTGGGGCCGATCTCTTCTAATTATGTGGTAGTTTTTGTACCTGAGTTTGCGCGTCTGGTTTAGCTTAGTTTCGCTAGCAATCAGCACGTCAGGATTATGGGTTTGCAACAATTGAGACAGAGCTAGTTTTCGCTCGATCCTAATCAGCGAATTAACATTCACTGCTAGGATTTTAAGGGTTCTTGCTGCGCGTGAGCCTGTTTTGTCTGCACGTTAGGCTCGCTGAACAGCACCGAATAGATCAAGTCTACTCGGGCCGTCTGCTGAAGGAAGCTGGTCTGTAATTGAACCATCTGTTTTTGCAAAGCGATCATCTGCGCTTGCATCGACTGGATGGTTGTCATTACATCCTTTAATGAGGAGTCTGCCTCAGGTTGACTGGCCACAGGGACAGGGACTGCCTTTGGCACTGTCTGCTGTGTCGACCCCCTGCCTGACACCATTTGGGAGTAGGAGATGGCAGACGTAACAGCGGTAGCTGCAGCGCGGGCCATTGGCCCGGCTTATACCTTTTTGTCCTCCCTTTTAGCCTTTATTTTGTCTCTGAGCTCTTTGACTCTTGGACAACCCCTATAGGTAGCAGGGTGTCCAATTTGTCCACAGAGAACACAACTGAGAAGGGCCCTGTCTTCGACCTCATCCGTCCCTAAAGGACATTCCCCTTTATTGTGGGTGACCGTGCATCTGGCGCAGCGGAACTCCATGTTGCAGTTCGCCGCGGCATGCCCAAGCATCCTGCACTTCGCACATTGTAAAATGTGGTCTGTTTTGTTTAATTTTTCGTACTTTACAGCGAGAGAGCCTACAGACCGTATTTTCTTTAGGCTCTCAATTTTGCTGCCGTGGGTAACCTGAACCAGGAAGAAGGGAAGTTTAATGTCCTTCTACCTCGCTGCCGCAGTGTTAAAGGGCTTAACCCCAACGAAACGGACCTCGTCGCTCTCAACTTGGCGCAGCTCTTCGAGGATCTCATTCGGATCAGCCGAAGGATTTATGCCCTTAAGGAGCATTGTCTGCACTTTTTCCCCCTTAGGGGTGTAAGTGTAAAAATCAGCGTTCGACGCCGCAAAGTTCTCTTTTAAAATTGTATAATCATGCACTGACGAGCAATGGACCGAATGCGTTAGGGGCGCTTTATACCTAATTGTAAATGAAGCTTTGGTGGCCAACTTATACAGTGTGGTAGTCTCCAGTCCGAAGACGTTAATTGGCGGACATCGCTCTCGCTGTTGTTGTTGTGTCTGCTGCTGATGCTGCTTCTTCTGCTACCGTTGTTGTTCTTGTGTCTGCTGCTGCTGTCGTTGTTGTGTCTGCTGCTGTTGTTGTTGTGTATGCTGCTGCTGTTGCTGTTGTTGCTGCTGCTGTTGCTGTTGTTGGAAGTTGCCGAGGAAGTGGATGGCAGCTTATCTTTCCGCTGTCTTTTTGGGAGCGATTTGGTTTCGCTCAACGGCTGCTTTGGTTGTTGTAGTTGCTTCTGTTGCTGTTGCGTCTGCTGCTGCTGGAGCTTTTCCTGCTGCTGTTGCAGCTGCTCTTCCCTCTGCCGCTGCTGTGCAGCTTTCTGCGCCGCTTTTCTCGCCGTGGCTTTCTCGTGGAGGAACTTTATATGGGCATCGAGCTTCGCCCTTTGTTCCTCCATCTCCTCGATTTCGTCAGCCTCGTCGTCGGATTCGGAGGAAGCCAAAACTTAGAAGGAGTTGTTGCTCCCTCCATACGAAAATCGACCTTCGTTGCCCTCCGATTCATACTGGAGGGCACTCAGGTCTTCTTCTGCCATTTTCGCCGCCGATCTCGTGGCTACTCCTGGCACTGCTGATGTTGTTGTCCCTGCTGTTGTTGCGATGGGAACTGCTGCTTCGTCCTCTGACGTAGCCATTGTGGTTTGCCGTTTAACCATATTAGGTTTCGGATGAATTTTCCTCCTCCTTTTTATTTGGCTGACGTCACTCTTCTGGTGGCCTGATGTGCCGGCTACCGGTCCGCCCACATCATCCGATTTCTTAGGAGGCCGTTCGTTCGGCTCCATCCTCACACTCACACTCACTTTGTACTTAGTATGTGTTTTTTATTCTTTAGTTAATGAAAAAAATTATTTTTATTAGATTCTGGGTATCGAACCCGCGCACTGGGGGATCACAAGCAGTGGATCTATCACCCAGGCCACTGCTTACTTATGAAAGTCACTGTCTTTTTTCGTATTTCACTCACTACACTTTGTGTTTTTAATTTCTTAGCGAACGACTGAGTCGACGCACCTACCCACTACGCCACGACGCCCAATAATCCACATTCAATTCCGCAACCTAACGATTACGTTTCAGAACATGTCTTTCCCAAAATATCTTCTTTACCTCCTCAAAATAACCAATTAAATACAAATTTTGTACAATCACAAACTTACAATAACTACGAAGCTGAAATTAATGACACAAATTTTCATTTTAAATTTTTTACCAGCCTCGATAAACAAATTGGGTACTTAGACATTAACAACTTTAATTCCAACCTTTTACCGTATATAAACATCTATAGCCTAGGGAATAAAAAACTGAAATTCCTTATCGATACAGGCAGTAATCGATCTTTTGTTAAGAGTGGTGTTGCAAACAATTTTAATAGAATTCAAATTGAACCGGTCGAAATCAAACAGTATTTAGCAAAGAGGTATTAAAAGAAGAAATCATTATCTCAGAACTACCCAAGTTGGGCAGCTACCAAAACCTCTCGTTCTTGGTATTTGATTTCCATAATTATTTCGATGGATTGATAGGGACTGATATTATTAATTCGCAAGGTATAGTAATAGACATACAAAATTTAGTAATGATAAAGGGAACTCTCAATATAGATCTTCAACTTAAACCAAATTTAATTTCAATACCAAACGTTACACCGCCTCTGTAAAACAATTTCTCATTAAAGCAGAAGAAGCACGATGATATTTCTAAGTCCATAATTTTTGCATTTAAGACAGTCATGTATCCTAAAAAAAACAGAGGTTATTAATACCGATCACTTAAACATAGAAGAAAAAAGGAAAATACTTAGCCTATGTTCCAAATACAATGATATATTTTTTAAGGAAGGTCAGAACTTAACGTTCTCAAATAACATTAAACAACAGATTAAAATTAAGGACGAAATACCGATTTACACCATGTCCTATAGATACCCTTTTACTCACAAGGACGAAATACGTCGCCAAATAAATGACTTGCTTAGCCAGGGAATAATTCGACCAAGCTTTTCTCCGTGGGCTTCATCAATTTGGATTGCGAAGAGAAATGGAGGCTAGTAGTCGATTATAGGAAACTTAATGATCACCATTAACGATAAATATCCTATTCCCAACATCGGCGATATACTAGATAAACTAGGCAAAAGCTTATACATCAGCACCCTCGACCTCGCTTCAGGATTCCATCAGATCGAGATCAAATTAGAACATGTACCGAAGACGACTTTCTCAGTGGACAATGGTCATTTCTAATTCATCCGTATGCCCTTCGGCTTAAAGAATGCTCCATGGACCTTCCAGATGGTAATGGACAATGTTCTCAGGGACTTGCAAGGGAAAATCTGCTTAGTGTACATGGATGACATAATCGTCTATTCGACATCATTGCAAGAGCGTATAGAAAACCTCAAAGCCGTTTTTCGTAAGATTAGAAACGCAAATCTAAAAGTTCGGATGAAAAAGTCTCAGTTCCTGCAAAAAGAAGTGGTCTTTCTCGGCCATATTATTACACCAGAAGCCAAATCCCGACAAGATTATTGCAGTGCAACGGTTTCCATTACCTAAGACTTAAAGGCAATTTAAATCCTTTTTAGAACTCCTTGGACATTATAGGAAATTTATTAAGGACTTTTCGTATCTAACAAACCCAATGACAGAATGCCTTCGAATGGGAAAAAGCATTAAGCTCGATTCGAAATACATTGAGTGTTTTTCGCACTGTAAGGCTCTTCTCACAAATTACCCCATTCTTATATACCCAGACTTCGCAAAACCATTTAACATCACTACTGATGCAAGTAATGTTGCTTTAGGTGCCGTTTTTGTGCCGGACATTATCCAAATCAGAAGAAAACTACAGCACTATTGAGAAAGAGCTCCTGGCAATTCGTATAGGCCACCAAATACTTTCGTCCATACGTTTTCGGACGAAAGTTTAAGATAGTTACGCACCATAAGCGCTTAACATGACTTTTTTCGCTGAAAGAGCCAAACTCTAAATTAGTCCGGTGGAGGCTTAGACTCGAGGAGTTTGACTATGAGATAGTGTATAAGAAGGGTAAACAAAATTCTTATGCCGATACTCTATCTCGTATAGAGCTTAATGTTAATGAAACCCTCCCAAGCGAACTCTTAGAGAATGGATCTGTCTGCGGTAATTTTTACGAAAAGTTCATAATGTCTATTTTTGAAAAGTATCTGATAAAAATGATAATCAGACGATAAAACCTTTAAAAAAATACAAGCAGTCTACTCAAAAAATTTTCATAGGACTAAAATAAAACTAGTTAGAGCGCTAAACTTAACGAGAGATATAACGGAAAGGGACGAACAGGAAAGAATAATTAGGCAATACCATGCAAAATCCAACCATAGAGGAATAAATGAGACCGCCGAACCTTTAAAACGGAATATTTACTTCCCCAAAATGAAAGAAATCATTTCAAAAGTTATAAATAGTTGCGATATATGTAATACATTCAATTACACAAACACGAAAAAAATTAAGTTCGAAATCACAGAAACCCCAAACAAACCTTTAGATATTTTACATATAGACATCTACAGTGTATCGAAAGAAAAATTGTTGACTGTAATTGACAAATTTAGTAAATTTTCCAGCGTATATCATATAAACGACCGATCAAGTGTAAGCATCATTAAGGCTCTACGCCATTTTTTTCACACCATGGGATTCCAAAGAAAATCGTGTCCGATAATGGCGCAGAAATCGTTTCCATCCTCTTCAAAGATTTCCTCAAGCTCTACGATATCGAATTCCCAAAAACTTCAAACGGGAACTCTCCTATCCAAAGACTTCACTCAACCTTAATATAAATTGTAAGAATAACCAAATCCCAAAAGAAAGATGCTCCCATTACCATTACAAATAATGGACGAAACTGTCCTTACGTACATTAATTCAATCCATTCCTCAACTAAACTTACCCCCTTTGAACTAATAACAGGACATATCAATATTAACGCGCCATTCTCACCCTCAGATACTTTTAATAGCGAGCAGGAATATCTTCAAAAACACAAACAAAATTTCGAAAACTACAATCTACACAAAAAACAAAACTATATTTCCAGGCATAATCAGGATCGCGCTGATCCTCAAAATTACAAACCTGGCGATATTATCCTTGAACGGGACAGACGGGATAAGCTCGCTGCAAGATTTAACAAATTTGTAATAACAAAAAACAACAAAGTTACTGTCGAGACCAAAAATCTAAAAATTCATAAGCATAAAAAGAAATATAATAATTGAGTTCTATAAGCGTTTTATATAATTAGCTACCCATGTATCTATGCGTACCAATACAAAAAAAAAACAAAAACAAAATGTTTATGTTTTACCTACAATTATAATTTCTACATATATATTGTAAGTAAACACTAGAATTACTTTTTGTATCTATGAAATATGCAAAATATATAGCAAATATATACACATTTATGCATAACTACATACATATATCTATACTCCATGTATACAAGTAAAAATAAGAAGAAAATAAAATTACGTACAATGAAGTTTGATGCAAAATTGATATTGAAATATTGAAACAGGGGCCTTAAGGTAAAACATATAATAAAATTGAAAAGATTACTGTCTTGTTAACATCTACTTATTCAAGAAAAAAAAAAGTTTAAAGTTAATATAAGAAAGCTACATTAATTTACATTACATTAAATACATATTATGAACATTTAATTTGTGTTTACGATTTTGCACAGAAATCGTGTAAAATCGATTCCCCGAGGAGAGAAGTTACGTCTTGGTAACCCTGGTCATCTAGCCACATAAACGCACCTAGCAACATAAACTCACTTGTCATCGTCAACCCAGTATATTTACGTTTCCCCATGTTTTTCCCTATTCCTTAGTCTCCCATTTTTTTATGCGTAAAGCGTCTTTTTCCTAATCCCTCTTCCACCTATTTGTTTACGCGTCAATGCTAAGCATTGTATCACCCTTTTCCCCTTACATAAATGTACATACCTATTGTCTATTGCAGTGCGTACCTAAAGCCTACTTGTCTATTTCCCTATGTGTTTACTCGCTTTGTCCATATGGACCGAAGCGTCTTTTTTGTATTCTCTTTTCCCAGATTATTTGTTTGTCCAAGTTCGACAAGTCCCGTTTTTCATCTTGTTGAATTATAAGCTAGGTTTCGTTGAAACAAATAGTGTACGACGAGTCAGTTTTGGAAGAACATTCAAAATATTAACATGGAAACCAATAAAAGTTTTTTAATTTAAATAAAATTATTTGGCTAAAATTGTTTTAGCCGCCCGAATAACTCGTGCAAAACTGGAGGCAACTAACTAAAGATCGAGCTGGTTGGAGACGCTTGTTGGTTGAGGCCCAGGTACACCCCGGAAGAATACAGAAATACAGTGGATAACTTTGTGCGTTCTGATAATAAACTGATAAGTGTTTGACTCTAGGAACGAAAAAACTTATAATAGTTTATACGAGTTCATTGAAGATGAGCGATGCGCTTCGATGCGATGTGAGAGGCGAAAGTGGAAACATAATTTGCTACGTTATTGGGTGGTATATCAAAACTCTCATGAAAGCGGACGAAAACCTTTTTTAATCTTGCGATCGCGTAAGCGTGATAGGACATAATCATTACCAGAAGTTTTTGCAAGTTGCTTAGTGAGTTTGGCACTGGGAGGGTACAGCGGATCTATGAATGAATGCGACGCGGCAGACAGTTTAGTGGAGTAAAGGGGTGAAGCCGCGGCAGTACGGAGTGCAGATGTAGGATGTAGAGTGTGTGTGGAAAGCGAAGGACCTGAAGAAGCAGGGTGAATGGTTTAATGGTAGGATTGAAGTTTGTATATGACGCTGGACTTGTAGAGGGAGGATTAGTAACGGGTTCAAGACTCAATAAAATGCGGTTGCGCTTGTTTTCGGCGGTCCGGAAGACGAGTTGTTAGTTGTAAAAGAAGCGAGTCGAAGAAACTGGAGTGAAAAGAACGGGAATGGTCCCATCTTAAAGCTCAAATTGGAATTGGAGCCAGATGTGGCAATTTGCTTTGCAGCAGCTTTGGGTTTTGATTTGCTTTTTACTAATTTACTGGGAAAAATGTTGTTAAAGTGTAAGACCTTGCCAGAGGGTGTGGGGAAAAGCCACTTGTATTTGAGGGGTAACTTAACGGTAACATAGTGAAAATTATAGGAGCTGTAGGAGGGCAAGGCCAAAATAAATTGTCTTCAGAACTTTTGTTGAACAGTATTCCTTTAATAGATATATTTTCCTCGTTACCAGCATCATATGCGATTTAATTGATCGGATATGATCTATCCAGTTCAAATGTTTGCCTAATAATACTCCGAGGCATTTATAGTGATGAAATGTTTCAGTATTAAATCAATTAGCAGAACAAAGACGGTTGTATATAAAGTTATTATCGACACACTTACGATATGCAAACAAAACTTTTTATAATCATGAACGTGGTAATAGACATTTAAATCTTCCATGACAATATTTGATGTTTTGATTGAAATGAGTGTAGTTTGATCACTACTTTATCACTTAGTTTATGCGCAGCAAACCAACACGTTAACGTTTGTAGTTCCTCTAAATGCTTCTAAATGCAATCAAAAATGACATCCGCAAAGGCAGTAGATCTTTCGTTCAGATTAAGGTCAAAAAGCTAGATCACGTAAATCAGAGGTCCCAGCAATGATCCTTAGGCCACGCCATTTTTTAAAAGAAGAGACTCACTGCTCTGCAGTGTCTCTGTGGAGAAGATGATGCTCCACAGGCGTCACAGAGGGTTTCATCACTTAGGCCAAGCACACTTAGGTGTTTGGCGAAGGTGTAGTGTCTCGTTAGTACGCCAATAAGTTGTCTGCAGTCTTTTCTGTTAAGAGATAACAAGAAAGCCGCGGATTTCTTACAGACGTTGAGGAGCATGCGCTTGGTCTGTCTACATCCTGGAGAGTCATGCCACCTGCGGTTGTGCTCTCGAAAAGTCCAACCATCGATGGAAGCCCTAACCAAGGGCGCGGGCAGTCCCAGCGTAGGTTCAGGTCCTGAGAAAGCCTCATCTGATCCTCGCCTAGCAAGTTCATCAGCGATCTCATTTCCCGTGATCCCGTGGTGCCCGGGAACCCAGACGTCTTAGCGAAATCAAGCTACCGATCAAATTCAGAGAAGACTTGCATTCCTGAACTATCCTGGAAGTAGTTAAAGGGTTGAGCAAGGCTTTAAGCACAGCTTGGCTGTCGCTACAGACACAAATAATTCGCCCCTTCCACCTATTCTTTACAATATAGCTCGTAGCCATCGCACAGGTTTCCGCTTGGAAAACCGACGCAAATTTACCTAACGAGGTGTGCAGTCTAAAGTTGTCGCTCTCCACGAAGGCACCAGCACCAGATCCTTCACTGGTCTTGGAGCCGTCCGTGAAAATTCGACTACATTCCTTTCCTGACTCAGATTCTGTCCAGAGCCAGTCCTGAGTACAGGGAAAGTCGACTTTGTATGTTCGTCGCAGCTGGAGTACTGGTGTTCGTGCGTCAGACGGCATATCCATAAGACTGGGGTCAAAGGAGATGCGGTGCGCTAGGTCATTGAAACTCCAGTGCGAGCTGTACCAATAACCACTTCTTTTTAAACGGAAGATGGCCTTGAGAGTGCACCCCATGATATGGACATCTAGGGGGGGGGGAGATTCAGCAGGGCATCAAGAGCAGAGCCAGGCGTGCTAGGGAAGGCCCCCATGCAGCCGAGACAGACCGTTCTTTGAAGCTTGGTGAATGCAGCAGTTACGTATTTACGCGAAAGCTTATTCTACCAAACGACCGATGCATAGGAGAGAAGGGGCCTAATCATAACCGTGTAGATCCAAACGGATCTTTTTGGTGATAGACCCATGATTTGCCGAAAATTCCTTTACACTACCAGAAAACTGACAGTGCCTTCGCAATTTTCGTTTCAATGTGTTTTTTCCACAGAAGCTTCCTATCTAGAATGACACCCAGATATTTAGCTTCATCGGAAAAGCGGATAGTGACACCTTTTAGTACCAGTTGAGTCAAACCAGTCAATTTCCTCCTCCTCGTAAAGAGGACAACCTCGGTTTTAAGAGGGTTGACTGAAAGCCCATTTCTGGTACACCAATCGTCGATCACGTCTAGAGCTGCCTGCGCTTTTGAACACACATCCGCTAGGCATGATCCGACAGACAGAATAGCTACATCATCCGCATAGGTCTGGGCGTAGATGTTGGAACTATTGAGAGCATCGAGCAGAGAGTCAACCAGCATGCACCATAGCAGAGGAGACAAGACACCACCCTGCGGGCAGCCCCTATTTACCCCCGCCATAACATACTGGCCTCAGTCTGCTACCGCAATAATAGTTCTGTTCATCAGCATTGCTTTAATCCAAAGCACTAATGATTCATCTACACCGTGTTCTCTGGCCGAGTTGTACATGCCATCAAAAGTCGCATTGTCAAAGGCACCCTCTATATCAATGAAAATGCCCAGCGCGTACCCTTTCCTGTCGAGTGCACATTCAATTCTGCCGACGAGATTTTGAAGTGCAGTCTCGCAAGATTTTCCGCGCTGATAGGCATATTGCATCTGAGACAGAGGATAAAATCGCAAAGCGGTTTTGCGCACATGAAGCTCAACCAGCCTTTCCATGCTTTTCAGCAGGAAAGAAGTTAGACTGATAGATCTAAAGTTCTTGGCGAGTGAGTAGTCCCCCTTACCGATCTTTGGTATGAAGGCTACCCTAACTGTATGCCAAGGGGTCGGGATATAGGCGAGTGCCAGGCTGGCTGTGAAGATTCTTTTCAGAACCGGCAGCAACTACCCTTTTGCAACAAGGCTGGATATATGCCATCGGTACTAGGCGACTTGAAACTATCGAAGGACGCGACTGCGTATTTGATAGCTTCATCTGTCACCACGAGCGATGAAACAAACCAGCATCGTCGTGTTACATTTATCAGCTCATCCTCAGTTCCAGGGATAGGAACTGGTTTTGAGCCGGTTGTAATCTGGTTACCTGGAAAATGAGTCTCTAGCATGAGGCTAAGCGTTTCAGCTTTTGACTCAGTGTAGGTACCGTCTGGTCTTCTGAGTGTTTCCATTTTGGTTGGTTTGACCTTTTTAAGAACTTTAACCAGTCTGCTGGTTTCACCGAGTGTTTCGATCTTTCCACAAAAATCCCTATAGGAGGCACTTTTCGATATCCGAATTAACCGCTTACAACTGCAGCAACCAAGTCTTGTCCACAGAACTGTACAAGCTTGGTTGCTGAGAGAAATTTCGGCACAATAAGACAAGTTCTCGGTCTTACAGACCGCTCGTCATAAAGTGGTGAGAAACCTCGCAAGCCACCAAGACCACAGATGCGATTTTTCCACACCCATGGTTCTTGAATGGAAGAAGATATAGTGCTATAAACAAAATTATTTAGTTGACTATTAACATTACAAAAAGAGGATATAAAACAACTGCAACTTAAAAGATTATCAACTGATGGTCCTATTTTGTCAGCAATTTCTGTGAAATAATTGTTAAATGAATCAGAAATGCTTTTTCTCTCAGTTAAACTTATACCATGAATTACCAAACTATCGATTTCAGCATTTTATCTGGTTTTTCCTATATGCTGTTAACAACTTTCCATTCCTCTCTGATTTTACCTCTTGCTTTCTCAAATTTATCAAAATTGTACTTACTGTGTCTTGCTTCAATGAAGCTTTATGTACTTTTATTATTTCTTTTGACCAGTTGTAAAAGATTATAAGACATCCACGGTTTAAGGTACCTGTTGCTGCAAGAGTTCCTTGGTGAAGAAGTAGCGCAATTCCTAATATGACTCTTGTAAAATACAAACAAATTTATCGAAAGCAACGTCTGGATCCGAGTATACCGGCTCCCAGAATTCGTATTTAAAACATTCCTTCAGTAAATCGTAATCAATCGTGCACTTCATTTGAATGCTTCGGTTTGAGCATTCCTGAAATTCAGTATTAGAATATGCAGTAAGAGCAACCATACAATGGTCTGTTAACTTCAAATCGTATACGGCACCACCAAATATACAATTATTGTTTTTATGTGAATTGGAATATAGTCAATGCAACTTCTTGATAATTCAGTTGCAGAAGGTCCATTAATAAGACTCCTAAGACCATTTGAGGCCATAAGAAACATATAACTTTCGGTATCCTTGTCCACTTCATTCAAAACATCAATATTTACACACCTTATCAAAAATAAACTGGGCAAGTGCGAGTTGTACACCAAAATTACTCAATGAAGCGAAGTTTCTGTGATTTTTTCAGATTTTTAAACTCTTTGATTTAGAAATGGCAGGGGGGAAGCATAATAAAAATCTTTGGAACTCCATATTTTCCGAACGGTAATTTGAATAAAACTGTTGAAGCAAACCCCTACCTAATTTCAAAAGATCTGTCGATTGATATACATGTCAATGGGGTGCGATAATGTTTCAAAGTTAATGGCAACTTCACCTATAGCAAATGGCCCCAATTTTTAAATTTCTATAGGCAATGACATCTAGGCCTGAAGTACCTAATTCCTAATAAACTTCGGAGCAAGTGTGACAGACATGACGGACGGACGGACACACCGAAATTATAAAGGTTCCGTTTTTGTAGACGGAACCTTAAAAATTGATTCACCTCCAAAACCTTAAATTTTTCGTCTTTGGCGTAGCACAATGAAAGAAATGGTTAAAGTTCGCAAAAAAGGCTAATATATTTTCATTCTATATACTTATTAAAAACTTAAAACTTAAAAATATTTTCAATATCAACGTAAATAATTTTCTTATAAAGATAAAATTGTTTTGGCTTATAAAAATCGTGTGATCCAAAAAATATATACACTTGTAAGCTATTAGTAATTGGCTGAACGCACCCAAGTGAGAGCCTTCTGTATCTCACTCAATTAAATGAACTGGACGATCGGGGATCGCAGCCAACTTCGGGCCGATCCTCAATCGTCAAGTCGCTTTCCTTTGATTCTGCCCTTCTTTTGATAGACGCTGAAGCTGGCCGGACGACAAGAGGAAAATATAAAAACTTTCTCAATTTATATATTTTTTTAAAATAAATAATTGAAGTTTAAACACTGTAATTTATTCCAAAATATTTAAATTAAAAGCTAAAATGCTTGACTATTTCAGTTGCAAAACCAATTATACTAATACCTTGAGAAGTTACTCTTTTTCAGTGCAACTTTGGCCATCCTTTTCGGCATACTGCTTATGAATGCTTGACATGTCTCTACTGGAATTTGATGACAATTTTTTGAACAAATTACCACTGTTTGTCTTTATTGCTAAATATTTGCTTAACAAATTTCTTTTTTAGATACACCCACAAATTTTCAATAGTAGGTCGATTTTGTTGTGAACAAAGCATTTTATTACTAGTGTGGAAGTATGCTTTGGGTCGTTATCCTGCTGAAAGACCCAACGCCGAGGCATGTTTTCCCTGGCGTATGATAGCACTACCATTTCCAAAATCTCTTTATACTCGGCTGCCGTCATATTGTGGTCTGGAATATTGGATGAACGTCATTCTAAGAAAAACATCCCCAGACCATTATACTGCCGCCTCCATGTTTCAATGTATTTCTTGCGTAACGGTTATGAAATACTTTGGCTTGAGAAGACTTACATTATTTTTACAGTAACTTCCAAGGAGATTAATATGTGTTTCGTCGCTCAACAAAGTATTTTGCCAAATTGTTTTATCGATATCCGTCCGGTTTGCATGTGTCATGGCAAACTATAGCCTCATCCCCAAATTTTTTTTGCTCGTCTGGGGAACTTTACTAGCTATTCGTCTGAGAAGTTTGGTTTTTTGTAAGTGACTTTTTGTAAGTTAGAGCATTAACGATGTTGTCAATTTCCGCGGAAATAGCTTTTGATGATCTAAAAGGGTCACTTTTTTATAATATTATTATACGGCGATAATCTGCGTGGGTCATTTTTTAGATATACCATGAAATTCCTTTTGGCGTGCAGTTTTTGAAACATTTTGCACTAAATGAAGTGACCGTAACACACACTTCACGCAGAGATTTTCCTTTTTTTTTTTGGAACAGAACCAAAATGTTCTCTTCTGTAGTGCATTGACAATTTCGAGTCATAGTAAACCTAAAATGTATATATCCTTCTTCTAATTTGATACCAAGCAATTACAATAAAATATTTTAAATCTTTTTGACAAATAAATCGCAAAGAAAATAAAGATATTATTGAATTTTGATCACAATCTGAAGCGTATCTGTTTTTTTGATTACACGATTTTTGTGCGCTAACACAAATATATCTTCATAAACAAATTATTAACGTTAATATTGAAAATATTTTTAAGTTTTAAGTATTTAAGAAGTATATAGAATTCAAATATATTAGCCTCTTTTGCGAATTTTAACTATATCTTTCATTGTGCTACGCTAAAGACGGAAAATTTAAGGTATTTGGAGGTGTATCTATTTTTTTGATCAGGTGTGTATATCACCCAAGACAATTAAAATCTTTTCCTTGCATACGCTCAGAGCATCGCCTAGTTCCCCAATGAACACACCTTTTCTAAACTCATGAAGTCTATATATACACATCATCCTATAGTTTACATTCTCAAGTTCAAAATCAAGCTTAACTACATGAGCGCTACGGAAATTTACATTACGACAATCCCACAAGAGACCATTTTTCACATAAAGTGCTTCCAGACTTCCTGCTGAGTATGATTTGTTACAATTTCCAAAAAGTGATATATTATAAAATTCATTCTCATAAATCCAAATTTCACTCAAGACAATAACGGCAGGAGAATACGCGAGAGATTCAATAAGAGGAAGCAAAATAGAGAAGTTTTTTCTCATGCTGCGAACATTTTGGTATAAACAAATAACATTGACACAGTTAGGAGCATTGAATGGGTATCGACACATATTAGGGATTATGAACGGAACAGAATGAGAAGAAATCATGTGAACATTTTTGTTCTTGGTGCAAACATAAGCGTACTCCTTTAGAATCTTCAGAAAGCGTGCTGTGGTAAGCAGTTGACGTGTCTTGTAAGTCAAATAACATTGACACAGTTAGGAGCATTGAATGGGTATCGACACATATTAGGGATTATGAACGGAACAGAATGAGAAGAAATCATGTGAACATTTTTGTTCTTGGTGCAAACATAAGCGTACTCCTTTAGAATCTTCAGAAAGCGTGCTGTGGTAAGCAGTTGACGTGTCTTGTAAGTCAAGCACTCATTCACGTACATTCTCTCCGGACTCCTCTTCGCGTTAAGAACTGCTATTGTGGGTTTTGTATTTCGCTTTGCTGTCATCACTTTTTCTTTGGAACGACGAGAGACCAATTTGACGTGAAGTATGTTAGTCACCTTATTATTATGGTTGAGGGTATATTGCACCGTGACCTTTATGATATATTGTGCCCCCTTTCAATACCTTAGCACAAATACGAGTTCCCCTCAAATACAGTTCTTTTTTTTTTTATTGAAAATCCATTATACTTACTTTCTAGACAAATATACTAAAACTAACTCAACTAACTGAACTATTGTTCTTAAATCTAACTTACTGACCCCACACTGGTACTCTAAGCTAATCTAAAACAGACTATTGATAAATTTGTCTTTCGACCTACTTTGATTATTTACTTAATTCTACTCTAAGATATAATCTTTTTTCCCCAAGAAAATTGTAAAAAACTTGGGATTCCAGATGTTTTTCTTAACCTACTTAATCTAGACTAAAACTTAGAGTCTACTGAAAGTACGGTAAGCTATGTCCGTAACACCATACGGACGCGTGCACCAGGGTGTATATAACATTTAGCAATGTGAAGCATATCACATATATATTGCATACGCCCTGATGCACCTTTTTATATGTATATATATATACATCCATATATTTATTTTTTTTCTTAATCTAATTATTATAATTATAATTAAAACTATCCTAGAAACTATGTAAGCTGGCCATAAAGGTCAGCTATCGGGTCGATTGTTTTGAGACGGGAGCGGCAGCAGGCGCTAGTTTTGATGTGACCACCAATAAAAGTTACGTTCTTTGGCGGACTGTGCCCTATCTCGGGCGGAGATCGCCCTACTGAACCGAAGAAGTTCCTCGTGGCTGCGAGCGACGTCCGGTTCGTACTGGAGTCGCCTGTCCACTGTTCGGCGTACGACATGAAAGATGATAGGATATCCTTCTCTATCCTGGATCAGGTCTTTCATATCCAAATAAAGGAAAGCTTCGGGCGGAATAAAGCCGTTACGACGCACCTTCTCGTGGTACATTATATTGGGGTAGTAAGCCCCAGAGATCAGACCATTGGTGGAAGTCATAGCTCGTGCAATGTGCCCTCGTGTCAGCATAATAATAAAATTATCTGTCCTGATCAGGTTTGCCTCGTTATACAAGATCTCGTTGGGACAGAATTTTTTATACTCAGATTTTGGTGTACGATACAATCGGAGGCAGGCCCGAAGACACTGCCTCTCGAACATCCTCATCTATAGAACACCCTCACACAACTCAAATACAGTTCTTTTCAGAGTTGTATTGAGGGTAATAGACTCCTATTGCGTATAGGTGAAGAAATCTGTTCTAGAATATTCTCTCTAAGCCAGTTTCCTTCAGGAATTTGAGAATGAGAGATGGTTCTAGTGATTGCATTTCTTATTCTGATAGTAGATACTTGCCCAGACTTCTTTTTCTTTTGTGGGCTAGTGCCTCACAAAATCCCAGTATATGTTCTCGAATTTAATTAAATTATCCACAAAATTTGCAGAGACCTTCTTGTGATACCCCTAGTTTCCTTAGATGCTTCCTGAGTTTACAGTGCCCCGTTAGGAAGCCTGTTAGAATACGGAGGTTATTCTTGCTTATTTAGATGCATGCCTCGAATCTCTTCCGGATATATTGCCCTGGGAGTTTCTTGGCCTGCTACATTCCACAAGCGTTATTCCAGGTTTCTATATGATTCCTTCCTTCCAGTTCCCTGAATTCTTCTCTGAGGAAATGGTCTCCTACAGCGGAGAATGGTTCAGGGCCTATGAAGGGTTCTGATGCTCCTTTCCTTGCCAGCGAGTCGGCCATTTCATTGCCTTCTATCCCCGTATGGCCAGGTATCCAGCAGAGTTTTACTCGGTTTCTCCTACTCAACTCTTTGAGCTTCTGCAAGCATTCCCATACAAGTATCTTAGTCACCTTTAAGCCAGTTTCCTTCAGGAATCTGAGAATGGGAGACGGTTCCAGTAATTGCATTTCTTCTTATGATAGTAGGTACTTGCCCAGATATCTTTTTCTTTTGTGGGCTAGTGCCTTACAAAATCTCAGTATTTGTTCTAGAATTTCATTAAATTCTCCACAAAATCTGCAGAGGCCTTCTTCCGATGCCCCAAGTTTCCTTAGATGCTTCCTGAGTCTACAGTACCCCGTTAGAAGGCCTGTTAGGATACGGAGGTTATTATTGCTCATTTTGATGCATGCCTCGAATCTCTTCCGGTTATATTGCCTTAAGAGTTTCTTGGCCTGCTACATTCCACGAGCGTTGTTCCAGGTTTCAATCCGGTTCCTTCCTTCTAATTCCCTGAATTCATCTCTGAGGAGATGGTCTCCTAAATCGCAGAATGGTTCAGGCCCAGTTCCTTCATCAGTTCTTGATCCGTCTGGATACCATTTTACCGTGTTGCTGCTCAGTCTGTGGACCATGGATTCATTGCTCCCGTACCTTTTCGTGCTGAGCATACTGGTAAATTTCTTTTGAAAGTTGAATTTCGTGATCACGTCATCCTTCGGAATGACCAGGAGTAGTAGCTTTTTGACTAGTGCGTCTAATTGCCTCGATGTAATGCACCTGTCTTTACCTATCCCTTCTTTTGCCATTCTCATGACTGTTTTGTTTGTACACTCTGCTACCACTAGATGCAACAGCTCCAGTAGCACCTCCATGACCGTAGTTGTGCAAGCTCTCATGGTTCCTGTAATACAGAGGCATGCCAACCATTGAACTTTGCTGAGTGTCACCCTCGCGCTGATCAGATTGGTTCTCTTGGTCCAAGCTATTGCACCATAGGTTATTGTAGGTTGAACAATAAAGTTGTGCATCCATCTTAGAATACTTGGACTGCATCTCCAGGATTTCCGATGTTAGGCTGATCGGTCTGTAGGACTTTGGTAGACTTGGGTCTTTCTTCCACATTTTCGGAACGAACACTACCTTTGCCGATCTCCACTGGTTCGGTGCTTATCCCAGTGCTAGACTACTCCTTAATATCATTAATAGAAATTAGTTTGCCTTGCCCTTTTTGAAGTAGGACTGGTGTGATTCCATCCACACCTAGGGATTTTTCATTTCATTTCATTTAATTTATTTGTTAGTAAGCATCACTGTACAATAAGAATATTCTATTCTTTAATAAGTACAGGGCTTAAAATATAACTTTTGATAAATATTGTGAAAGTGACATAGATACAATTACATTTTACAGATATGAATGATTTAAATTATATATTTGAGAGCAATATTTTGCAATTAAAATTAAATTTACGTGCAACCAAATTAAAATTAAATTTTTGGAAAATATTTCAGTTCAAGTTGGACAATTAAGAGAAACAAGCTGAACAAAATTGTTTGTACTCGGTCTTCGACCGTACCTGTAAAGGTAGATGATTCCAAAGATGTACAGCATGAATGAAGAAATGCCTGCGTGATGATAAACATGTATAAACAGAAGGTTTCAACGTAATGTTACGACTCGATCGACAGAAATTTATTTTTTCATAAAGATAGTTAGGCTTTTTCTTATGAATGATTTTGAAAAGTAGAATGCATGTTCTGTAATTTAGAAATGGTTCTGACTCACATCCAAGAAGAATGCGACGCTGGACCGTGATCAAATTTTCGAAGATTAAAAACGTAACATGCGTTCGCGTTGACAGCTTTTAACAGTTTTTGCAGAGAGACATTATCACAGTCAGAAAACAATTCACAGCCATAAGTTAAAATGGGGACTATTAGTGCTTTGGCAAGTTTTAATTTAACATTGATTGGGAGTATAAATTTGCTAATTGACAAACCTCTAAGAGACACATATACCTTGGATACCACGCTGTCTATATGGTCAGTCCATGTTGGTTTATTGTAACACATTATACCTAGATTTTTGACATAGGTTACATATTCGACAGCAATAGAGTTTAGTTGTATGGAGGGAAAGTTTGAAAGGGAGGGATGGTGTTTTGTCAGGATTGAGCATGAGAGCATTTTCTTCGCTCCATTTCGTAATTGAGCTTAAATCCTCGATTAATTTTGCAACTGAATCTTCAACCATACCTAATGGAAAACTTAAGTAGATTTGAACATCATCTGCATAAATATGATATTTGCAATGCGACAACACTTTGATGAACATTGAGAATAATAACGGGGCGAGAATAGAACCTTGAGGTACTCCATTGTGAACATCACGAAAAGACGACAGTTTTGAGTTATATAAGACAGCCTGAACACGCTTAGTAAGGTACGAGAACATTAACTTATTAGTAGGATTATTGAAGCTAAACTGGGTGGACAGTTTGTGACAAAGTATTGACGGGTTAACACAGTCGATTGCTTTCGAGAAGTCAAGTAAAGCTAGCAAGGTTGTTTTACCTTCGTCAACAGCTTTTCGTATGTCTTCGGTTATTTTAAGCAAGGCTGTAACACAGCTATGTCCTTTTCGAGATCCTAATAGCATAGGATTTAAGAGATTGTGTCCCTCAATGTGATCTTTAATCATTCGACTGACAATCGATTCAAACACTTTCGATAAAAACGGGAGAATTGCAATTGGCCGATATTCTGGCGAGTTTGTTTTCTATGGAGCAGGAATAATCCTTGCTTTTTTCCAAAGTTTGGGTTATATTGGTCATGATTATTGTATTGAATATATGGGTGATGTGAGGAAGTATGATGGGAAGTAAAATCTTTATAAAGTCGGGGTGAATATCATCTAGTCCAACAGACTTTATCTTTATGGAGAATATTGCACAGCCGACTGAGTATGTATATACTCCTCCTAATTCAAGCCCATCTTATTTTTTTGTTGTAGTAGGTGAGTGCCCGTTTGTAACCTTGTCAGTCTCCTGTAGACTTGGCTGCGTTGTACAGCTTGCGTACTTTGGACCGGAGGCTGGATAGCTTATTGCTCCACCATGGCACTCTCTTCCCCTTGAAATCCACGCTTATTGGGCAGCTTGCTTCGAATGCTGTTGTGATAGCTTTTGTTGTGCTCTCTACAACATGTTCTTGCTTTAGAAAGTGAGATGGAGCTCTTGTGATGTCAAGGTGCTCCAGATTACTTCCTAGCAGCGATTCAAAGAGTTCCCAGTCAGTTTTCCTCGGATAGCGTTTTCTGCAAAAAGAGCGAAATTAATGTTTTTTATTAATAAGAATGCAAGTTCTTAGATTGGGCACCCGAGTGTCTCAAATTACTTCTGCATTCCTGCATGTCAGTCCCTTGACTGTACCTTTCAGGATATAAGGCTCCTGGATGAGTACGCAGCCCAGATCTTCCATTGTGAACTTCCTTGCTATTACACCAGATGCCGCTATAGCATGATGGATGTTCACCTGGGCCGCCTTAAGTTTGTGGGAGGGGAGCATCGAGATTATTGGTCGTTGGGGGCTATTGCCCCGCTCTCATCCAGGAGGTGTATCCTCTCCTCTATTTCCACTACCGTCATGTCATGTTCTCCATCAGAGAACGAGTCTTGCGATAGAGACATATATTCATCTCCTCCCTCAGTCACTTGCTCAGCAGGAGAAGCTAGTGTTTCATCCTGCTGACGATCTAATTTCTCCTCTCCAGGTTCTGTCCTCTCCGAAGTTGGGTTTGAAGTGGTCGACTGACTCATCTCCTCCTCCGACCTCTTGAGCCCAGACACTGCAACTCTGCTGAACTTGTAACTTAGGGAATTGTTTTGACGTTTTATAACGTCGAAGGACTGTTCGTCTACTCTGAGGCCCAGTACCTGCCCAGTTCCATCGTTTCGACCATACAGCACCTTTCACAGTTTTACATTTATTCCCTCCTTTTGCGCTTCGAGGAGAGCTAGTGTTGTTTTATGCTCCTGTCCGGCGCTTTTGGGGAATTAGATGGTAATGGAATTGATACGTAGTATCAGATTTAGTTCAGACCGTTCATCTGCGTTCCTGTGGAAAGAAGTTCGCAACATCGGTTTGAAAAAAGGAAAAGATCTCGTTGACAAAAATATTAATCTTGCTGAGCTTAACCATAAGTTCACAACTACTACATGCCCTCCCTGCCCTAGTGTGGTAACTTTGCAAAATAATAACGAAGACACTTTTTCTCTCTCTACTGTCGATATCTACACTGTTATATTTAAGATCAAATCGAAGGCCATTGGACTTGATAATATTCACCCCGATTTTGTGAAAATCCTCCTTCCCTTAATTCTCCCATATATAACACACATATTTAACTCAATTATAACTACATTCACTTATCCTATAGCTTGGAAAAAGTCTAAAATTATACCAATCTTAAAAAAAGGCACAGACTCCGAATACAGACCCATTGCAATACTTCCCTTCCTATCAAAAGTGTTCGAATATGTTATCAGTCAACAAATAACCATTGCAGTCTGGCTTCCGCTCCGGCCACAGCTGCACCTCCGCCCTATTGAAAGTATCAGATGACATCAGACAAGCAATAGACGCTGATCTTACAACTGTGATAACATTACTTGACTTTTCTAAAGCATTTGACTGTGTCAATCCTAATTTACTCTGTGATAAACTGACGACTCTTTATAATTTCTGTGATACAACTAACAAATTGATTTTTTCGTATATGACTAATCTTCTGCAAGCTGTTTCATGTAATTCCCAATTGTCTTCGTTCCTCCACGTTAATAATGGCGTTCCACAAGGATCTATTCTTGGCCCATTGTTGTTTTTTCTTTTTATTAATGATCTGCCTTCCGTCGTTTCCCACTGTCAACTTCATATGTATGCCGACGATGTTCAAATTTAAATCAATTTGCCTATTGGAATGGTAGAAGATGCGATCGATAAATTAAACACTGATCTATGTGCTATTACAGAGTGGGCAACACGAAATGGTCTTAAGCTCAATCCGGATAAAACCAAAGCCATCCCTATCTCCAAACATCAACCGTATTTCTCTGACTTTCCTCCTATTCGTTTAAACTTTTCGCATGTTGAATACGTCACCCATGCGAAAAATCTTGGAATTATATTCAACAACAAACTAACTTGGGACATGCAAATAAGCTCCATTACCTCAAAAATATATGCATCGCTAAGCGGATTATCACAAACAAAAGCAATATTACCAAGAGATGTGAAATTAAAGTTAGTAAAATCATTAATTATACCAATCATTTCTTATTGTTGTGAGATCTTTGCCAATGCTGACTCCCGTTCGCTCCAAAAACTCAATGTCGCTTTCAATTCTATTGCACGTTACGTCTTCAATCGTCGCAGATTTGACCATATCACTCTCGAAGCTCGCCAGCTTCTTGGATGCAGCTTGGACGCTTTCTTAAAGTATCGATGCTGCGCTTTGCTTTTCAAAATAATTCATAAGAAAGAGCCTGGGTATCTCTACGAAAAAATAACGTTATGTCAATCTAATCGTTATATCGTGTTACGACCGCCTACACACACATGTTTAACCTCTAGTACGCAATTTTTCGTTTATGCTGTCAAAGTCTGGAATGCACTACCCAATCACGTGAAGTCAGAGGTTGAACACAGAAGGTTTCTTGATGCCTGTCCTGAGCACTTTTCTGTCTTGAGATAGTTTGCTTGTTTTGCTTTTCTTATTGCTTATCTTTCTTGTTTTTTATAATCTTTTTTTTTTTCTATAATCATTTCCTAAAGTATTAATGTAAATATATATCCTGTACTAGCTATAAGTTATACTTGATGTACAGTGTTGCTTAAACTAAATACAAATACAAATACAAAATCTCCTTCCCACATTTTGTGGTCATGCCCACTCCCTTAAAATTACCAAGTTTGGGTGCTACCAGTTTCAGCCATTCCGCCGTCTGCGGAGTTTCGCAGTCAACTAGTAGCATCCAATGCCTGCAATGAATGAAATTGAGCTTGTGCTCCCATCCCAGGGCCATTTCAGATACAAGGGCGTCTTCTAGGCCTTTCCAGTCTTCAGCACACAGCATATCCCTTGGAGCAAGGGAGAACTGCTACCTTGCAATTATAAGGCCAGAGTTACTCTCCAAGGTGGTCGGGTATCAGAGAGACTCCGTTAGAACGCAGCCGGTATTACCCCCAGGATTCGAACCATCCAGTGGGCACGGGTCGCTTGACCCCCTGGATTAGGGGGATGATAGACTTAGTTCGCCAATCACCCCATCCTTCTGATTGGTGCACTCCTGTCCAAAGCTGTTGCGTTGCACCAGTGCCAGACAGAGTCGTTCCTTCAGCAGACTTGCGGGTCGGCTTAAGCCCCCGCACCACGACAAGCTGTCTATCTCACAAGAGTTGCAAGACATTTTGATTGAACAAAATTTTATTAAATTGCAAAAATAAAGTGTTTTAAGAAACGGAAAATATAGCTATCGACGCGTGCGCACACAACGACAGACGACAAGAGATCTGTTGGCCCGGATAGTATCCCCCAACACTTCCGTAGAGGTGTTCTTTTACGCTGGAATAACCATTGTCTAAGCTTTTCCATCCTTTCCATTCTTCTGTTCTGGCTTCTTTCCGAATAGATGGAAAACAGCATCTGTCCAGCTTGGCCCTTAAACGTGCAAGTATTCGTCAGCCTCCTACCATCGCCCCATAGCACTAACGACCCTTTTTTTCAAGGTCATGGAAACGCTGATAAATCGTCACCTCATGAAATATCTTGAGTCGTGGAAGCTTCTAAATGACTGGCCGTACGATTTCCGCAGCAACAGGTTCACTGGTGATTTGTTGGCATATCTCACCGAAAGGCAAAACCAATCTTTACATAATTTAGGCGAAAGCTAGATAGTTGCGTTTGATATTTCAAAGGCATTTGATAGAGTTTGGCATCAAGCTTTTTTATCAAAAATACGTGTCGGTGCGTCTCCTTTTCTATGGATTGAAAATTACTTTTCGAACCATTCAATTCAATTTGTTTCGAAAGGGTCAAGTTCTGACTTTCCCCAAATTAATGCAGGGTTCTCATTTTTATACATGATCTCCTGTCTGCTACTTCTAATCCAATTCACTCTGTCGCTGATCACAGGACTCTTAGCATTTCATAATCGTTCCAAAACTTCTTTATCAGTCGTTCGCCGATAAATTGAAATGCCAGCTTATGTAAAGCAATAGGCACAGTAGTGTTGATTGCGAAATAAATATAGATTTAAGATTACTAATACTTCTAATCCAATTCACTCTGTCGCTGATCACAGGACTCTTAGCATTTCATAATCGTTCCAAAACTTCTTTATCAGTCGTTCGCCGATAAATTGAAATGCCAGCTTATGTAAAGCAATTGGCACAGTAGTGTTGATTGCGAAATAAATATAGATTTAAGATTACTAATAGTTCTCATTATTATGTTGCATTTACTTACTCGTATGTTCCTATTTTTAAGGCTACCATTTGTCCCAAATTTGTGAATATAAACTGTGTAACGCTAGTTGGCGTCTAAAATCGCGAGACATTCGGTTTTTTAATAAACATAACACGTGTAAGCTGTGTAATAAAATTCATAAACGATACTGTGAATCATAGTTATTACAAAATATATACGGTGTAATTCAACACTACAATTCAGGATCAAGTAGAATTGGGAAGTCTATCCAAACTCTTTTTACATTTGTAAGAATGGTGATAGGAAAACCTTATCATGTCTCACACAAAAGAGAGAATGGTTGAGAGAGAAATAGGAGGCGTTAGATTTAACGATAACTTCCTATCTGATTACAAAGGGAAATATCCAGATGAAAATTATTTCACTCAAAAATACTGAGAGCAAGTGGAAACCATATACTGAAATCTGATACATGATATACATATGTAGACTAGCAAACCCGGCGAACTCCGTTTCGCCACTAGATGGCTTCGTTTTTTGTAACATTTCGTTTGAGGATTAAAAGTTGAAGAAAAATAATTTTTCTTATATTTGAAAAGGAAAATTTTTATTTCAATTCACAACAGTAATGAATTCATTTCGATTACAAAAATGAAATGTAATTTAGTTTAACTTCTCAAGTAAACAATGAAAGTGAATCCAAAGTAAATACTGAATCGAAGCGTTATACGTGTCCGCAAATTATCCGTTTCATTGAAGTGCTCTTTGGTAAACCACATTTTTTGTTTTTTGGTCTGTCGTTAACACAAACAAAGCGGATGGTTTCCCAACTCGTGAACACGCAAAGTATAGCTGCCCATGTGAAAAACAATGATTTTCTAAATTTATCCCGCAAACACTAAGCGATTGGCCTTGCGACTTGTTAATTGTCATTGCGAACGCAAGGCGAACCGGAAATTGCAATCCTTTGAAGTCAAACGGAAGATCAGTCGAAATCATTGGTATTCGAGGAGTACATACATTTTCACCTGCGTACTTTCCGTTAATAATGGTTGCCTTAATCAAATTCGGCATAAGTCACCGCAAGTCGAGTACCGTTGCAAAGTCGCGGTGGATTCAAATTACGCAATATCATAATAACTGAACCAACTTTGAGTTGCAAGTTATGTGGTGGAAATCCTGGTAACTCCAGAGAGTTCAAAAACTCCGTTGGATAATTTACTACATCATCGGGTTTTGTTATGGAATCAACGGATTTGTATGTCACCAAATCGCCAGCGATTTTTGATTGAATGGTGAAATTCAGTGCGTGTACATCATTATTATTTGCGGCGAGAATTGCTCGTTAACTTAACCAAGCATAATTCTGATAATTCTCACTAATGTTTGGGAAAGCATTTTCAATAAGAGCGTAAGAGGTAAGAGTAATTAATCCAGTTGTTGCATCAACTGGGACTTTTCCATTTCCAACAGCTAACAATTGTTTGGAAACTTGTGCAGCACTTTGATCATTTTGAAGTTGAACTCTCATATTAGTGGTTAGCGATAATGTTTTTACGTTATTCCAAAGATGTTGTTATTTCGCCGAAGATCCTTCAGAGTGAAGTTAAGTGCTTCAAGTGATTTCTTATGTGACATTGTGCACTCATCCCAAACAATGAGCTTGCATTGCATCAACAATTTTCCCATTGCACTGGATCGGGAAATATTGCATGTTGGAGTATCAATTGTGTTTAAATTGAGTGGCAACTTAAGCGCAGAATGTGCAGTACGACCGCCATCTAGAAGAGTCGCCGCAATTCCAGATGATGCTAACGCCAAAGCTATGTCACATCTTGATCGAATAGTGGCCAAAATCGATGAAATGACAATGATCACAAGTATTATTGTCCACCGCTTGCATTAATGTTTCGTATACTTGTTTTTGCTGTTCATTCAGCAACGGCACATTATTTCGAACGAATTCCTGCAATGTATCAACATTGTATTGCAGCTCTCGATTTAATTCTTGGTTGAATGCATCGTGCATCGATCGATTTGGCGCAATCATTCCTACTTCAATCAGTAGCTAGCTCCTCAATCAGAATCAATCCTTCATTGTAGATTTATTTGCATGTCGGGATTATTCGTTCGAATGCGCAAGCGATGCAAGATATCTTCACATATGTCGTCTTTGTATTTGTTCCATAACTGAATTGGTTGTGAAGGGAAACATGTGGTGATGATAATTGCGAACAGCGTTCGTATTTGGTACGCATTTGATGAAACAACTGAATCCGCAAGTGTTAAATCCCAATGAGAATCGTTCTCCAGCAAACCCAATAGTTGACATGCTTCTCGATATGTTTGGCATTGGTGGCCATTCACAGTTTTCAAATGCGCAAATGATTTTGGTTCACGTACATTTACCAACCGCAGTCGCAAATAAAAACATTCATAATTTCTGGGATGAACATTATACATGCGACCTAGCGCATCAGTGGAAAACACCTGTGGCCAATCCGGAACTGGGGTTCCTTGTTTGCGACGTTGTAATTTCTTTGTTCATTGATTCCAAGTGTAATACTTTGGCATTTCAACGTACATCAGCGTCGCTGCGAATGGATCTGCTTCACACATTGCAAAGAAGCTAGTCAATGTTGTCGATGGTGGTCTCTCAGCTCGTTGTGCCGCATTAGCCCCAGTGAAGTAAACTCTTTGTCCATTTTCCAAATGCACTGCTAAATGTACAACTGTGGGATATCTTTCATGAATTTGAAATGACAATAATCGCCACAGTGCTTCATTAGTACTGACGTATCTGCCCATTTTGAAGTTGCTGATTTCGTCATTCGCATTTTCCGACGCAATACCAAACACAGCCATGTCGCTGCCTTTTGTGACGTACTTGCACAAATATTTGACTGATTTGGCCGAATGACAACTCTCAACGTTCGCATGTGTTTCGAAAATTCGTGATAGCAGCGGGCAATATGGTGCAATGAATTCATTTCCGATCTCAATCTCTTGATTTTGAACTTTAACTTTGATAGTTCGACCATTATCTTCTTTTGAACGCTGACGATAAACTGGATATCCATCCACAGGGAACCTGTGACTGTTTCAGCAACTAACGATTGCGGATATCGTTTTGTGCAACATCAGCCATGCAAGGCGATAATGGATTTAATACACCGCACGGTCCATGCACCATCTGTGTCGTCACAATGTCGTGTAGATGGGGATCAGTGACTGGATCATTAATTTCAGCTGATATGATGTCATCCACTTCATTTGAATGTAATTTGTTCAGCAACCGAATTAGGATATGAGCATGCGGTAGTCCACGCTTCTGCTATTCCACCGAGTACATATAACAACGTGTGTTACCAAAAACTCGATACTTAGTAAGCACATCCATCATAGCCTTGAGTTTTTGCTGAATTACTCTGGCGATTATGTCGTGGCGATCTAGCGGTTTTTGGCCCGGTTCCAACTCACGTTCAATTTCCGTCCACTTCGGATTGCATGTAAACGTAATAAGTAAATCCGCAGTTCCATAATTTCGCACGTACGTCATAGCGTCTTGAACGTATTCGTGCATGTGGCGTGGGCTTCCGATATGAGATCATGGGAGAATCGTCAGGCGCCCAATATTCTGAACATTACCATCTAAATGAATAGCATCACGCAAGTGTATATAGTCCTCAGATCGTAGCTTTGCCTAATTGAATCGGATGAACGCTAAACGTTCGGTCTCGACTTTAACATACATGTCGACAGCGAATTGCTGGAAAAGCCGACGGCACTTCAGTGTACATGTACGCATAGTAATTCATTGCGCTTAGATTTTTGTTCATTGATACGCCTGAAAATGCAAAATTAAATGGATTGTTAATGGAAACCAATAGTAGCAGTAATTAGTGTGTGAATATTTTACCTGTAATTGGATCGACCATCTTCAACGTGATGTCGTATCCGTCTTCCCCTTGCCAATAAATGGATATTGTAACGCATCGTACAAGCGATGTGTCTTGTTTACACGATGCATGATATTGCTTCTTCGCTGAACGACAATGTCTCGTGACTTAGTTGGATCGCCAACAATAATTGCAGCAACGTCATCAACGGTGGGTGCATTGAATCTTCGCACATGTTCACCTGTTGGGGTACGATCCGCTCTTATGACAAATTTGTGCGTTTCCGATAGCATTTGTTCCAATGCTGTTTTGAACATATTAACCACCGCGTTATTAGCGTGAAAAAATGCTTGCAACTGTTCAATAATTCGTCTCTTTGATATCTCTGTTGTGTTCCCTGTATATTGCACCGCACATTCAGCTGATCCACCATCAACGAAATGAAATATATTTCCAGAAATTGATGCGGTTCATCTGGTGTTGGCACCATTGAACCATGCAAATGATATATTTGTCCTTGTATCTGTAATTGCAAACAATCATTTGTTGAAAAATACGGTGTGACTTCTGATCGTGTGATGGTGTAGTGTGTGGTGTATGTGTAGTTGTTATGTGTTGCAATTGATTGTGTTGGTGTGATTGATTGGTGTGAGTGATTGGATGTGTGTGTTGAATCTTCTACCTTGCAAGTCGGCATGAAGCCGCCCTCTCGAATGATATTAGCTCCAAAGGAAGTTATGCGAAAGCAGTTATTGTATTCAAGAATGCGTTGAAGAAAATGGTTGGAATCGGGATCACTTCCATCGAACAATGGTTTCAGTGGCTGTGGTGGTGTAAGTAATGGATCCAGTTTGACTTTTCCACTTGCGCAGCACAATCCAGCCGTTTCTCTTTTGAACTTTAGCGCATTGCAATATCGGCATACAGTCGTCATTGGTCCAATATCTAAATTGTCATCATTACTACAGTTCGCAGTGGGATCATATTGGAATGCCAAGCGATTGTATGATGCCAATGATCTTCGTGTGCTCACGCGTTGTCTCAATCGGACATTTTCTCTTATTATATTTTGTCTTTCTTCGCTTAAGTTCTGTGAATACACTTGTTGCTGGCTTGCATGTCTTGTGCGGCGACCGATGTTCGCACGTCGTCCTCTAGGCATTTTGTACTATGGAGAGACTGGTGAATTTAACCTCAAATGCACGATCCACATTATTTTCACAGTTCAACTTACCACGTTAAGGACAAATGCCTGCTGTTGAAATTGAATACAAATTTGCACAATACGCGTGATTGATTTGATGGTTTCCAATTGAACTGTTAGGGAACGATTAACTTTAACCTCAATTTCACAATTTCATAGTGAACACAATACCGGTTTTAAGTTAGCGTTTGAAAGAACGTGCGCATAATAAATGTCACATGAAATTAACTGAGCAGAGTACAATGAGTAGCTGTCAAACAATGTATCTTAAATATAAAACTTAAAATGAAACGTACTTATTTTCGTGAGGGATACTCACACACCACGTACTGGCGCCATCTCCTCGACCACCATGCAAAACCATATTGGTTTGTAGTACATGCTATGTATCAGAGATGGCGCTGTATGTGAAAAATATATTTCCCTGTTTTCCTGCTTTTCTGTTGAAATTTTTCCTGAATTTTGTTTGCTATAAACCTAACGGAGCCCGAGACCTTTCCAACGAATGCAAAACCGTGGCAATCGGTTCGTGCGTTCTGGAGTTATAGCGTCAGGAAGGAAATCCCGACTTATTTTTATATAATAGATGAACGGAAAATATGGAAATAGCCGCACCGATTATATCTAACGACATTTCAACTTCATATGAGTAAAGTATTGGGTTGAAAAAACAGGTAATAAAAATGTATCTTCTGAAAAAATATACAAAAAGGCACAACTGGAAGATAAAAGTAAGTCAGGAATTGTTACTTCACAAACGCTTATTTCGATTAACAAGGTATTATACAATAATTCAAGTATATATATTTTCGCGCCTCTTCGACATGTCATTATGTAATATCAATTTCGCCATTGGGCACTGCATACAAGGGTGCAAATAAAATTCTTGCAGTGTAACAGGGTGCAACTTAATTGAAAATTACGTTCATCCCCTTTCCTCGACATCCGCTCAGTTCTTCTAAGTCCGGTTAAGGTGGTCGTTTGATCAACGGGTGGTCTGTTGGATGTTGTTATCCTATTTCAGCACCTGGAGTTGAAGAATTAGGTTCGGGTGATGAATCCAGTTCTATTGTTTGAGGACTATATGCTGGATACGCGAAAACCTCCGATTCGTTTAATATGTCCGATTGTTTACTCTATGAGAAAAAATATCATTAGAACGGACACCTGCTGCGATTCCGTGATGTCATTTGCAGGAAAGTTACTCGTTCCCTCATCAGTTGTTGTAGACGTCTACAATAGTTCCGATGACGCCGGCAGAAATGAGTTCTTCCCAGAGTCTTCTTAACTACTCCGGTGACCCACTTCTTCTTCTACTTCTTCTTTTTCTTAGGGAGCTACAAGGTCCGGTGGTGGACCTCAGCCTAACCCAACATGCCTCTCCAGCCAGCACGAACTCTCGCCAGCTGTCTCCAGTTCCGCACACCAAGCCGGCCGAGGTCTCCCTCGACTGTGCCACCTTGTACGTGAAAGTCTTCTGTTGCTTTATTCCACAGGCTCAGAGTCCTAATCCCTAAGAGTTAAGTTATTCATACGCTCTACATTGCCTAGCCATCTTAGGCGTTGAATCCGTAGACCCCTGACTAGACTCATGTCACTGTACAACCCATACAGAAATTTTCTCTCGAAAAAACCAAGAGACTGTTCATCCGCTTGGGATACTGTCCATGCCTCTGCGCCGTAAGGCAGGGCTGGGATAATCGAAGTCTTGTGTAGAGTCAGCTTGGTCTTCCGAGAGAGGGCTCTATTACTCAATTGCCTTTTGAGCCAAAAAAAAATAGAGGTTGGCAAGAGTTATTCTGCGTTTGATCCCGGTACTGATGTAGTTTGTACTATTTACCGCGAAGCCGAGGTAGACGAAGTCCTTCAATAGCTCAAAGTTATAGCTGACTATGGTGACGCTCTGGCCAAATTGTGTGATGTGCGATGTCGTGCGGCATTTCTCGATAACAGCATACACTTGGTTTTGCCCTCTTTCACCGCCAGACCCATTTTAACTGCTCCGCTTCAATGCCAGCAAACTCATTACTGACGGCTCGCTGTGTTCGCCCAATCACGTCAATGTCATCCGCGTAAGCTAGCAGTTGAACATACTTTTGAAAGATCGTGCATCTTGTGTTGGCCACTGAGCTTGTATGATCTTCTAAAGAGCGTTGTTAAAAAAATCTTTTTTGATATTGAAAGTCTCGGTGAGTACGTTACTGCCCTTTATGGAGCAGCGGGAGTCACCCATCGTCGCCCTTTGGTAAAACTTTCGGATATTATTCCTGCTATAACACCTCTCCATCTACCCGATAGTGCGCTTCTCGTGTTCTTTTCTCTTTCTTTTTCTTCCTGAGAAGCCGGTTCTCTTCCCTTCTTCTTTGTTCGTAGAGCTCACGAACAGCTCTCGTAGTTTGATGCAGCGTTGCATTGTAGGATTCTTGCTTTGATGCAAGTGTCTGTTTGCACTCGTTGTCAAACCAGGGGCTTCAGTTGCGGCTTTTCTGATGGATTTTTGACAACTTTTCTATTCTTCGTCTATTGTTAGTGCAGGCGACATCAAACTTTCGGAGAGTTTCAGGGAGACTCGATCGGCAATGATCACAGGACTGTCAGGTCCCCCTATGGATGCTGAGGTGTTGGAACCGCGTGCAAGTTACAGAGAGGTTCCGCCCCATGACAAGGCCCACCAGGCTGTGTTTACCGATGACTCTAGCAAATATGTCCTCTTTACCCAACTTAGCGTTAAGATCTCCTAGAACGATCTTTGTGTCGTTGCTGGGGAACTGATCGTATGTTCTTTCAAGGAGGTTATAAAGTGATCCTTGCTATAGTTATCTTTGTCCTCCGTTGAGGCGTGGGCGCAGATTAGGCTAATGTTGCAGAATTTAGCCTTGGTGCAGATTGCATACTCGCTTATGCACTTAAAGCTTAAGCCTGGCTTAAACGTGGTCTGTTCAGGGACCTCACATACTTTTTCCTTATGTGCAGATAGTAAGAAACGTTGTTTGTAATATTTTAGTTGATAATTTTGCTTCAACGTGAGATGAGCCACAATATGTTTTCTACAACCCCTTCCAGATTTGAAAACTGTCTCGTGTTGTTGAGGTTCGAAATCTAGTTTTTCTCTCGGCTCGGACATAATTTGTAATTTCATTTATATATAATAATAATGGCGGCGCTACAGTCCGAGGTGGACCTGGGCCTAGCTTCTCAGCAACCACTCGTGTTGTGCGTGCTATTGTTCTCTCACGAGTGGAGGGGACCTACAATTTAATGCCGACTCCGAACGGCGAGATTGAGAAGCTTTTTTCTAGACAGTTATACTCTTTGAGCATTGTCAGTAACTAGAAAGAGGTGGAGCCGTGAAAAAATGTTTGATGTTTTTTTCGAGATTCGAACCGACGACCTCGAGCGTAGGAGTCGACGCACCTACCCACTACGCCACGGCGCCCATGTAATTTCATTTCATCCTTCGAAAACTTTAACTGGAAACCAGTTTGACTTTTTGTCGGTTACCAATTCTGCCGATGAAACTTGTTCTAAAATCAGGTCACAATCAAGTAGTAATTTCATTTCCTCCTTCGAAAACTTTAACTGGAAACCAGTCTGACTTTTTGTCGGTCACCAATTCTGCCGATAAAACTTGTTCTAAGATCACATCACAATCAAGTAGACGAATTGAGTGGGCAACTTCGCGGATATGTTCCGGGTACTTACATTTTCTGTTCCTTACAGTTTCCTCAGAAGTTCGTTTGCGTGATTCCCGCACGTTGATAGGAAATTTGCTTTTTGCTGTCGTCCTGCACTAAGTTTGCCTAGAAATGCTACTTCACTTGGAACAGATAACTGTCCCACGTTTCCTTATGCCTAATTTAGCGAAAAGAATTAGCACATCAGAAACGCAATTGTCAACAAATTGAGCCATGGAATCACCAACAATTTATACATCGCGTCGACTCCGTAACTTATTTTAGGACAGTGATTGTGTGACAGTTGATGTGAGTAAAGTTCGCGGCCTTAGAGCGAATTTCTTCGCTGTGTACGTCTACTATCTATCCATTATAATCCAGCTGTCTTGGCACTGAGTAAAACACAGGTTGTGAAGAAAAGCAATTTATCGGGCTTAAACCTACCTGGATATAATTTGATACCCCTTTGCTTTCTTCACCACGGTCTCCCCATTTACATTTTTAGTGATATACTTTCCCACTTTAACCACATACGGCCACTATTCCAATCCGGAATTTAATTTTCTGTAGTTAAAAATCAACTTTGAGTTTTATATAAATAATTCAACTGTTCGCTCGTTAGCCAAGCTGCTTAGTGTGCATTTCGGTGCCAGCACATCGCTGTACTTGAGAACGTCGATTAAAGCATGGAACAAAACCAATTTTCCTTTCATACAGTTTATTTATTTTATTTATTTTTATTTTATTTGTTCACAAACTTAATACAAGCCGTAGGCAACTATTACTAAATTATTTACAATATTTTGCTTAAGACTACTTAAGCCTACTTGAAATATACAATTTTCTAAGGAAAGGAGGAAAGGGCATGTCTTAGTGAGCTTTTGTTTGTATTAAAATCAAACGTCCCATAATCAGTACGATGGTACTTGAGATGGAAGAGAGGCACTACCCTAAGGGAACGAGGATTGGTGTTGAAAGATATCTTTTGAAGCAGTGCAGGACAATCAATGATGCCCGATAATAACTGGTGTACAAATAATACATCAGCAACTTTTCTACGTTTTTCGAGTGATTGCATGCTCAACAGGCACAACCGATGCTCATAAGGGGGTAAATTATATCTGTCGGACCAAGGTAGTCCACGGAGAGCAAAACGAAGAAATCTCCGTTGGACACACTCGATTCGATATTTTTGCGTAACCTGATAGGGAGACCAAACTTGACTAGCATATTCCAAAATCGGTCTAACAAAAATACAGTAGAGGGACTTCGTTACGTAAGGGTTCGAGAATTCTTTCGACCAGCGTTTAACGAAACCGAGGGCTGAATTAGCCCTACTAATAATATTTTCGATTTGGGGACGAAAGTTAAGTTCTCTATCGCAAATGACACCTAAGTCACGCAGTAAAGTAACTGTGGGAACGGGTTCGCCACCAATAAAATAAGTTCGAGGGGTAGCCGAAAGGCGCTTACGAGAATATGTGATAGCTTGGCATTTTGCAACATTTAGAACAAGAAAAGTTTTTATACACCAAGTCGAAAAAGTGTTCAAATCCATTTGAAGTTCATACGAGTCAGCGGAGATAGAAATTTCCTTAAAAATTTGTATGTCGTCCGCATAAACTGAAAGACGAGAATAATTAATGAAGTTATCCACGTCGTTAATTGTTAGGATGAAAATCAGCGGACCAAGATGACTACCCTGGGGGACCCCAGATGTGGCTACAAAAGAATTGGAAACAGAGGATCTAAAAATTACTTTATATTGTCGCTCTTCAAGGTATGACTTGATCCACGCAATAAACTCCGTTTGGAAGCCAAGAGCTTTAAGTTTCAGAAGTATAATCGCGTGTGAGATTTTATCAAAAGCTTTGCTAAAATCGGTAGCGACAACATCAACATCTTTGCCATCTTCCAATGCGCACAAGGTTTGAGAAGGTTTGTCGTAGTTGATCTTCCCTTAAGAAATCCGTGTTGATGAACGGAAAGGACAGACCTACAGTGAAAAAACATAGTATCATAAACAATGCTTTCAAATAATTTAGGCAAGGCAGAGAGTTTGGCTATAGGCCGGTAGTTCGCAATCTAATTTTTTGGACCTTTTTTATGTAAGGGGATTATAAAAGAGCTTTTCCAAGCCTTAGGAAAGACACTTTGTGAAAGAGACAGACGGAAAAGCGTCGCTAGAGGCTGAGATAAGTAATCTGCACATTTTTTCAGAACTACACCAGGAAGGCCATCTGGACCAGCGGAATATTCATTTTTAAGTTTATCAATCTTATTCTTCACGATTGCCGCGGTGATGTCAACTGAGGTAAAAGAAGTTTGGGCAAAATATTTCGTGTATGAGAAGTAAGAATGATCGGGTTCAGTTACATGATTAGAGAATGACTGACTAAAGAAATCAGCGAATAAATTAGCGACTAAACAAGGATCATTCGAAGATATATCAGAGAAAGTCAGAGTCGCCGGGTAATTACCTGATTTCTTTTTAGTATTAATAAAGTGAAAAAATCGTTTGGGGTCAGAAATTATGCCAGACTGCATTCGGTCCATGTATTGCTGATAAAGTGATTCGCAAAGTTCGGAAAAAGCGGAGTAGGCGTGAAGATAATTAGAAAGATTTAGGTTCGAGCGGGTTTCTAAAAAAGTACGCCAAAGTTTATATCTTTTATTGTGAAGAGACCGAAGTTCTTTGTTATACCAAGGTGGAGATGAAGAAAAGTTCTTTTGGGGCATGAAAGGAAAGTTGTAAATGTACTTAAAGATCTCTACGTGCATAAATCTGTTGGCCCGGATAGTATCCCCTAAACACTTTTGAAAAGGTGTTCTTCTACGCTGGAAAACCCATGAAAAAACCTTTAAGTTTTCCATCCTTTCCATCCTTCTGCTCTGGTCTCTTTCCGAGTCGATGGAAAACAGCATCTGTCCAGCCTGGCCCTTAAACGTGCAAGTATTCGTCAGTCTCCTTCCATCTCCCCACAACACTAACGTCCCTTTTTTCCAAGGTCATGGAAACACTGATAAACCTCCGGCTTATGAAATATCTTGAGTAGAGGAAGCGGGTGGAGTTCCGAAAAGTACTCACCTCCGATTTTCTTGATATGTTTTATATGCATAGTCTAGCATATAAGAAATAAAAATCCAACGTGGTTTTTACCGTAAGAAACTGGAAAGGATGAAAAGGACATTTAAAGTTTGGAAAATCGAAATAAAACTGATTGCGATATCTTATAAACCGTATAACATATTTGGTATTGTTAAAAAAGTAAAGAAATTATGTTTTTATAAAACGTTAAAAAAATATAACCATTAAATTGTTTTCTTAAATATATGTAAATTTTTTCCAGAATTAATTATAGCTCCAAAAGTTGTTTGTTCACAGTTTGTTCATTACTCTTAATATAGAACAAGAGCCTGAGCGAGAATAAGGACACAAAGGAATAATCTACCACACACTATCATCCGATCCTGCAGGATCGCCCCGGCAGTTCGCTATTAGCACTCAGGCGACGAACTCCAAGGAGAGCGGTCATAAATTATAATCCTTAAATGTTACAGTCCACTAAATAATATTAAATAAATATATAATTCTGAACTAATAACTAGTGAGTTTATTTTACACTGTCCTTCAGAGCCGAGCAGTGAGCTAGTCCTATTTGCCATCGTTTGTAATAACAAACGAAACCCTTTTTTTTCCACCTCTCGTTCGCGATCCTCGATGAATGACCGCTTGCACGGGGATATTTTGGGTCAGCTTTATCGAGCGAATGTTTGGTATAGGTAGAGGAGTTACGGTTGCATTGAACGCCTATCAATGTATGTCCCTACAAAATATTTTAATTTTCTTTGTTCGTCTCTCGTTCGTTTTTCCCGGTCAATCATGTACGCATGATTTAGGTCAAGTTCATCAACTAGGGCTTGGTTTAGGATCGCGGAATACGGTTTCATTTCAAGGATGTGAAGATTCCGTTTGTCGTAGTTTTGTTCGGAAAATAAAAAAAAAGTCAAATAATAAATAAATACAATACTAAGACAAAGAAAATATATACATGTGTACTCGTATATAAGTTTCTTAGTTTTGTGCTGCTTGCCAATTTACGACTGGCAGGGGGCTTAGAATAAAATTAAAAGTTGGTTCCATTTATCGACGCAACCTCCGACTTTTCTGAGTGTGTTAGGGAACTTCCCGAGAGGATGCCTGCGGCTCAGAGTGTTATCGGGGGACAAAAAGTGAGAACGCTGACTTAGAGATCTTCCCGAAAGAGGAGTTCACTAATTTGGGTCACTCCTCGGAAACCTACATCATAGGTGTGCTGGGAACAGAGGATGGGGATGGCAAATTCCTCCATTTCTCGACGCAGCCCACGGCTTATAGGTGCAAGGGCCGAGGTTGGAAACAATTATAACAAACAAACAGAAAAAAATAAATAAATAAATACAATAAAAAAAAATAAAAATAAAACGGCACACCCTTCGGGTTAGGGGTGAGAATACTCCCGAGGTAGGCATGCCTGTCGTAAAAAGCGACTAAAATCCACCCTCGTATACATGGGTCAATATGTATATAAAAAAGAAACATGCAATGAATAAAACAAAAGGGAATAATACCCCAGGTGGCAGTCCAGGTTCACTGGAAAATCCACCCTCTTCGGAGGTCGGCTCTACGGATTCTGGGGAGAGCCAATTATTGCATCTAATAAATCCCTTTGCGAAGAACTCCGGGGTAACACGGTCTCCACCACTAAAGCCGTGCGTTTCCGGAAAAAGAAGTCCGCCGGAGGAGGAAACGCAAGACAAACGGGACTCAGCGAAATGGAACCAAATGGCGGAAGAAAACAAAGAACTCCGCCTTAAACTAAATAAAATGGATCTTTTTTTTCAAGAACTTAAAAAAGAAGTAGACTTATTTAAAAAAAGAAAACGAGGCTCTAAAGAGCTTAAAATCACAAGAAAAACGCGAAGCTACAGTTAGTCCCAAATACCATACGGATGAAGAGGAGCTGGAGCGCGAATCAAATCGCGCGTTAAAGAAAAGCCCCAACAAGAAACGAAAAGCTGGATCATCGCCGGAAATTGAGATCCTAAGGCAGAGTGTTGAAGAAAGGCTAAATCGAAAATTATCTCACGGAAAACCACGTCCTCCGCCTGCTAATAATGTCGTCGGCATTACGGACTACAGAAAATTGCATCGTCTGCTTAAAGAAATTGTCACTTCGGAATTTAAAGTCACATCATTCCGGAATAACGAATGGAAAATTAACGTACTCGTAGATGACGCCGACAGTTACTGCGCTGTATCTAAAAAACTCAATACAGAATATTATTAGCCCTACTAATAATATTTTCGATTTGGGGACGAAAGTTAAGTTCTCTATCGCAAATGACACCTAAGTCACGCAGTAAAGTAACTGTGGGAACGGGTTCGCCACCAATAAAATAAGTTCGAGGGGTAGCCGAAAGGCGCTTACGAGAATATGTGATAGCTTGGCATTTTGCAACATTTAGAACAAGAAAAGTTTTTATACACCAAGTCGAAAAAGTGTTCAAATCCATTTGAAGTTCATACGAGTCAGCGGAGATAGAAATTTCCTTAAAAATTTTTATGTCGTCCGCATAAACTGAAAGACGAGAATAATTAATGAAGTTATCCACGTCGTTAATTGTTAGGATGAAAATCAGCGGACCAAGATGACTACCCTGGGGGACCCCAGATGTGGCTACAAAAGAATTGGAAACAGAGGATCTAAAAATTACTTTATATTGTCGCTCTTCAAGGTATGACTTGATCCACGCAATAAACTCCGTTTGGAAGCCAAGAGCTTTAAGTTTCAGAAGTATAATCGCGTGTGAGATTTTATCAAAAGCTTTGCTAAAATCGGTAGCGACAACATCAACATCTTTGCCATCTTCCAATGCGCACAAGGTTTGAGAAGGTTTGTCGTAGTTGATCTTCCCTTAAGAAATCCGTGTTGATGAACGGAAAGGACAGACCTACAGTGAAAAAACATAGTATCATAAACAATGCTTTCAAATAATTTAGGCAAGGCAGAGAGTTTGGCTATAGGCCGGTAGTTCGCAATCTAATTTTTTGGACCTTTTTTATGTAAGGGGATTATAAAAGAGCTTTTCCAAGCCTTAGGAAAGACACTTTGTGAAAGAGACAGACGGAAAAGCGTCGCTAGAGGCTGAGATAAGTAATCTGCACATTTTTTCAGAACTACACCAGGAAGGCCATCTGGACCAGCGGAATATTCATTTTTAAGTTTATCAATCTTATTCTTCACGATTGCCGCGGTGATGTCAACTGAGGTAAAAGAAGTTTGGGCAAAATATTTCGTGTATGAGAAGTAAGAATGATCGGGTTCAGTTACATGATTAGAGAATGACTGACTAAAGAAATCAGCGAATAAATTAGCGACTAAACAAGGATCATTCGAAGATATATCAGAGAAAGTCAGAGTCGCCGGGTAATTACCTGATTTCTTTTTAGTATTAATAAAGTGAAAAAATCGTTTGGGGTCAGAAATTATGCCAGACTGCATTCGGTCCATGTATTGCTGATAAAGTGATTCGCAAAGTTCGGAAAAAGCGGAGTAGGCGTGAAGATAATTAGAAAGATTTAGGTTCGAGCGGGTTTCTAAAAAAGTACGCCAAAGTTTATATCTTTTATTGTGAAGAGACCGAAGTTCTTTGTTATACCAAGGTGGAGATGAAGAAAAGTTCTTTTGGGGCATGAAAGGAAAGTTGTAAATGTACTTAAAGATCTCTACGTGCATAAATCTGTTGGCCCGGATAGTATCCCCTAAACACTTTTGAAAAGGTGTTCTTCTACGCTGGAAAACCCATGAAAAAACCTTTAAGTTTTCCATCCTTTCCATCCTTCTGCTCTGGTCTCTTTCCGAGTCGATGGAAAACAGCATCTGTCCAGCCTGGCCCTTAAACGTGCAAGTATTCGTCAGTCTCCTTCCATCTCCCCACAACACTAACGTCCCTTTTTTCCAAGGTCATGGAAACACTGATAAACCTCCGGCTTATGAAATATCTTGAGTAGAGGAAGCGGGTGGAGTTCCGAAAAGTACTCACCTCCGATTTTCTTGATATGTTTTATATGCATAGTCTAGCATATAAGAAATAAAAATCCAACGTGGTTTTTACCGTAAGAAACTGGAAAGGATGAAAAGGACATTTAAAGTTTGGAAAATCGAAATAAAACTGATTGCGATATCTTATAAACCGTATAACATATTTGGTATTGTTAAAAAGGTAAAGAAATTATGTTTTTATAAAACGTTAAAAAAATATAACCATTAAATTGTTTTCTTAAATATATGTAAATTTTTTCCAGAATTAATTATAGCTCCAAAAGTTGTTTGTTCACAGTTTGTTCATTACTCTTAATATAGAACAAGAGCCTGAGCGAGAATAAGGACACAAAGGAATAATCTACCACACACTATCATCCGATCCTGCAGGATCGCCCCGGCAGTTCGCTATTAGCACTCAGGCGACGAACTCCAAGGAGAGCGGTCATAAATTATAATCCTTAAATGTTACAGTCCACTAAATAATATTAAATAAATATATAATTCTGAACTAATAACTAGTGAGTTTATTTTACACTGTCCTTCAGAGCCGAGCAGTGAGCTAGTCCTATTTGCCATCGTTTGTAATAACAAACGAAACCCTTTTTTTTCCACCTCTCGTTCGCGATCCTCGATGAATGACCGCTTGCACGGGGATATTTTGGGTCAGCTTTATCGAGCGAATGTTTGGTATAGGTAGAGGAGTTACGGTTGCATTGAACGCCTATCAATGTATGTCCCTACAAAATATTTTAATTTTCTTTGTTCGTCTCTCGTTCGTTTTTCCCGGTCAATCATGTACGCATGATTTAGGTCAAGTTCATCAACTAGGGCTTGGTTTAGGATCGCGGAATACGGTTTCATTTCAAGGATGTGAAGATTCCGTTTGTCGTAGTTTTGTTCGGAAAATAAAAAAAAAGTCAAATAATAAATAAATACAATACTAAGACAAAGAAAATATATACATGTGTACTCGTATATAAGTTTCTTAGTTTTGTGCTGCTTGCCAATTTACGACTGGCAGGGGGCTTAGAATAAAATTAAAAGTTGGTTCCATTTATCGACGCAACCTCCGACTTTTCTGAGTGTGTTAGGGAACTTCCCGAGAGGATGCCTGCGGCTCAGAGTGTTATCGGGGGACAAAAAGTGAGAACGCTGACTTAGAGATCTTCCCGAAAGAGGAGTTCACTAATTTTGGTCACTCCTCGGAAACCTACATCATAGGTGTGCTGGGAACAGAGGATGGGGATGGCAAATTCCTCCATTTCTCGACGCAGCCCACGGCTTATAGGTGCAAGGGCCGAGGTTGGAAACAATTATAACAAACAAACAGAAAAAAATAAATAAATAAATACAATAAAAAAAAATAAAAATAAAACGGCACACCCTTCGGGTTAGGGGTGAGAATACTCCCGAGGTAGGCATGCCTGTCGTAAAAAGCGACTAAAATCCACCCTCGTATACATGGGTCAATATGTATATAAAAAAGAAACATGCAATGAATAAAACAAAAGGGAATAATACCCCAGGTGGCAGTCCAGGTTCACTGGAAAATCCACCCTCTTCGGAGGTCGGCTCTACGGATTCTGGGGAGAGCCAATTATTGCATCTAATAAATCCCTTTGCGAAGAACTCCGGGGTAACACGGTCTCCACCACTAAAGCCGTGCGTTTCCGGAAAAAGAAGTCCGCCGGAGGAGGAAACGCAAGACAAACGGGACTCAGCGAAATGGAACCAAATGGCGGAAGAAAACAAAGAACTCCGCCTTAAACTAAATAAAATGGATCTTTTTTTTCAAGAACTTAAAAAAGAAGTAGACTTATTTAAAAAAAGAAAACGAGGCTCTAAAGAGCTTAAAATCACAAGAAAAACGCGAAGCTACAGTTAGTCCCAAATACCATACGGATGAAGAGGAGCTGGAGCGCGAATCAAATCGCGCGTTAAAGAAAAGCCCCAACAAGAAACGAAAAGCTGGATCATCGCCGGAAATTGAGATCCTAAGGCAGAGTGTTGAAGAAAGGCTAAATCGAAAATTATCTCACGGAAAACCACGTCCTCCGCCTGCTAATAATGTCGTCGGCATTACGGACTACAGAAAATTGCATCGTCTGCTTAAAGAAATTGTCACTTCGGAATTTAAAGTCACATCATTCCGGAATAACGAATGGAAAATTAACGTACTCGTAGATGACGCCGACAGTTACCGCGCTGTATCTAAAAAACTCAATACAGAAAGGATACAGTGGTATACTTATTCAAATAAATTAGAAAGACCACTTCGCGTTATAGCAAGGGGACTCCATCCATCCTGCACAAAAGACGACATCATAAGTGACCTTAAGACAAAAGGCCTTCAAATTATTGTAAATATCTTGAAAAAGACAAAACAAAAAACCGAAGGCGGATAGAAAATCTTGGTCAAGCATGGACTTCCATTGTTTATGCTCACTTTCGAGAGAAATGAAAATATGAACGATATTTACAAAATAAAAAATATTCCGAATATAGTGGTTAAAATCGAGCCCATGCGCACAAATTCGAAATCGATACCGCAGTGCAAACGTTGCCAAGGCTTTAATCACACACATTCCTATTGCCAAAAAGAACCGAAGTGTGTAAAATGTGCCGGAAGTCACTTATCCGAGAAATGCGGTTTAAGCAAAGAAGCCCCAGCGACTTGCGCAAATTGCAAAGGCAACCATCCTGGAAACTATCGCGGTTGTGAAGTTGCAAAGGAATTGCAAAAAAGGCGTGATGCATTGCATCAAAATGCTATGCCAACGAAAGAGAGACGAGAAACTGCACAGAATAAAGTTGATATATCTATAAAGGAAATACCTAAAGAGAAACATAATATGGTATCCTCGTCGAAAATAAAGGACAGCGCGAAATGTAATAAGTAATGGCAAAACAAACAAAAAAAGATAATACTTCTATGACGGACCCAGTCGCGCAAGTATTCTCTATAATCCTTGAGAAACTTGAGGAACAATCAAAAATTAACAATTTAATATTTAACAAACTAAGTAAACTTGATGTACAACCTACTCGTAAGACTAAAAAATCATGAATGTCAACAAACCCATAACAATTTTAACATGAAACGCAAATGGACTCAAAGATAAAATCACAGAACTAGAGGTATTCTTACGAAGTGTTAAAATTGACGTATGCTTATTCTCGGAAACTCATTTGACAAAGGAATCTCAAATAAAAGTAAAAGGATTCTGTGCGTACCACGCATTACATCCCTCGGGAAGACCCAGAGGAGGTTCATCCTTATTTATTAAAGATTATATTAAGCATTCGATCAATCATACGACAGAACTCGACACTATACAAGCAACTTCAGCTCGGGTAAAAAACAAGACAACGGATATCAATATATCGTCTCTTTACTTTCCTCCGCGTTGTAAGCTTACAAGAAACGAACTTGTAGATTTTTTCAACTCACTCGGAACGAATTTTTTTATTGGTAGCGATTTTAACGCTAAATACACGTTTTGGCGTTCGAGAAAAAATTCAACAAAAGGTAGACTGCTGTACAAAGTCGGTATGGATTTCGGAGTAGACTTCCATTCGACAGGAAAACCAACATACTGGCCCTCTGACGTAGCAAAAATATCTGTCCTGGTTCGTTACAAAAGGAGTGAATACCAATCTCGTGAAAATAGAAGAAGGCTTTGACCTTTCCTCTGACCACTCACCGATGATTTTAACTATTAGTGATAGACTAATAAAAGTAGAAGGTGTACTTAGATTAACAAATAACAGAACTAATTGGAACGGCTTTAAGCATGACTGCGAAACTAACACTATGTTGAATGTGTCGCTAAAAACACCATTTGAGTTAGAAGTGGAACTCGAAAAATGTATTTCAGTTATTCAAAACGCAGCATGAGAATACACTCCAAGAAAAAAAATAGTCAAAAAAGGGGTAACCATTTATCCTCCAGAAATAAAAGAACTTATTCAAGAAAAGAGGAGAGCGCGCACTTTATGGCACCAATCACGTTATCCTCAACATAAGTCATATCTAAACCTTCTACGTAATAAACTTAAAAAAGCGATACAAGACTTAAAAAATCACGAGACCTCGGTTTATCTTGAAGGCTTAACAAACGAAAAAACTTCGAATTGCTCGCTCTGGAAAGCAGTGAAATATATAAAGAAACCTCAAATGCAATCGGCACCAATTAGAAATAACAATGGTGAGTGGGCAAAGAGTGACAAAGAAAAGGCAGATCTCTTTGCTGAACACCTAGAAGAAACGTTTAAGCCTTTTGATGGTCAAATGTTGATGGACAATCCAAGCGATATGACGACTACATCCGATAACATTAGAATAAAGCGTGTGTCGTTATCCTAACTCTACCAGGCAATTACAAATCTGAAAAATAACAAAGCACCTGGCTATGACTTAATTACCGCACAAATACTCAAGGAATTACCAAAAAAAAGCGATTATTAAACTTCAATATTTAATAAATGCCTCGATTAGACTATTATATGTCCCAGATTCGTGGAAAGTGGCAGAAGTGATAATGGTTCCGAAACCGGGTAAGCCGCCAAACGACAAGAAATCATATAGACCAATATCACTTCTGCCAATAATATCGAAGCTATTCGAGAAACTTCTATTGCGACGTATTCAACCAGTCATAGAAGCAAGACGACTTATCCCTGATCATCAATTTGGATTTCGCACGAATCACTCCACAATTGACCAGGTATATAGAATAACTAACGAAATTGAAAAAGCATTTGGAGGAAAAAAAGATTTTCTCTAGCCCTTTACTTGACGTGTCACAGGCTTTTGACAAAGTTTGGCACACGATGGTCTCAAATTGAAAATAAGTAGGATCTTTCCGAAAAATATATATAGGATTCTAAAATCCTAAGTCGACAATAGAATATTCAGAGTTAAGTACGGAATGGACTACTCCGGGTTTAAGGAGATTGCGGCCGGAGTTCCGCAACTGAGTATTCTTGGTCCCACTCTGTTTTTATTATATACACGCGACATACCTCAAACTGAGGGTACAGTAATAGCAACGTTCGCGGACGATACGGCTATTATCGTTACGAAAAGCACAATCGAGTCCGCTACCGAAAAACTGCAACTAGCTCTAAACAAAATATGCGATTGGACAAAACTCTGGCGCATTACTCTTAATGAGACTAAATCCACGCATATTAATTTTACATATAAAAACAAGTACCGTACGCAAATGAAGCCAAATATCTCGGGATGACGTTAGACGCAAAGCTCAAATGGAAGGCACACGTCAAAAAAAAAACGTGACGAACTTGAGAATCGATTTAAAGAAATGTACTGGTTACTCAGACGACATTCCAAGTTAAGCATATATAACAAACTGGTTATATATAAGCAAAGCCTATAAGCTAAAGCCTATATGGACCTATGGTATACAACTCTGGGGTTGCACTAAAGCAAGTAACAGAGAATTTATACAGTCATTCCAAAATAAGGTTTTAAGAGTTATCGTGAGTGCTCCCTGGTATCTTCGTAACAGTGATATACAAAGGGGTCTACAAATCGCAACCGTGGACGAGGAAATAACAAACTTCGCTAGGAAGTTGCAAACTCGAATCCATGGTCATTGTAACCATGCCATACTACAAACATTGGACATAGGAAACCTCGTGCGCCGACTTCAACGAACGAAACCGTTCGATTTAGCGTAATGAGTAGTAGCCGCTCCTAACGGTCTCAGCAGGTGATTTTACGGAAAATCTACCTGCCTCACGCGTAAAAATATTGAAAGTGAAACTACTGGATGAGGAAACTTAGTTGTAGTAAAGTACAAAATTCTAAAAGGGAAGGGTGTGATTAGTCAGTAAAAATCTGACACTACTATGAGCACACGGGTATCATAGTGTCTTATTGAAGATTCACACCAACCTAAGAAAAAAAATAAATAAAAAATACGGCACACCGTCAAGGGCACTTTCCATCGCCAAGACCACGGATTTGGTGGAGAGGACATTCTTTATTCCTGATCTGAACGAGAAAGTGACCGACGTTGTTAGGTTAGGTTAGGTTGAAGTGGCTGACTGTGGAAAACAGTCACACTTAGGCCAAATTAGGCCCATTGTGATACAACGCGGATCTTGTGTTCCTTTATCCGAAAAACCATTTAGCGCTTTCAACGCTACAAGTGCAGAGAAGATGCATTATGCTTTCTTCTTCTTCTTCGTCTCTGCAGCTTCTGCAGAAATCATTATGAGGGAGTCCCATTCTTGAGGCGTGAGTGCCAATGGCACAGTGTCCTGTGATAAAGCCAATGAGAATCCTTAGGGATGACCTGTTCATTCTAAGAAGATAGAGTGAACGTTTTAGATCAAGTTTAGGCCAGATTTGCTTTGTAATGAGGCACGTAGTGCCATCTGACCATCTTGAGTTGGTGTTTTTAATGGTATGATTCTTTAAAAGAAGTTTAGCTGTAGCGAATGGCATAGGCGGAAGATCCCCACTAGGGAGGTTTGTGGAGATCGTACCGCTCCTGGCGAGATAATCAGCTTCACAATTTCCTGGAATGTCACTATGTTAGAGGTTGTGTGAAATACGTCGTTGCGGAAGCCAAAACGGGAAAAAAGGAAGGTTACCTTAACCAAGGAAGACAAGCCTTTAGGGACGTACCACAATGACCACGTTGGGCCGCTAGAACAAACCCACAAGAAATACAACCATATTCTAGTGGTGGTCGACGCCTTCTCCAAATTTGTATGGCTACATCCAACGAAGAGTACGGAAACGGCCGAAGTAGTTCAAAGATTGAAGGAGCAGTCTAGGGTCTTTGGCAACCCGCGACGAATTATATCCGACAGGGGAACAGCGTTCACATCAGCAACGTTCAGAGAATACTGTCAAGAGGAGGACATTCAACATTTATTGATCTCCACGGGAGTTCCTCGAGACAACGGCCAGGTGGAAAGAATCCACAAGATCGTCATTCCGATGTTAATCAAGTCCTGTATAGGGAGTGCAAATAAATGGTACCAGCACCTCGATAAAGTGCAACAAGTACTGAACAACTCTCCACCAAGGAGTACAAAGTTCAGCCCATTCCGAATTCTGATGGGTATCGAAATGCGTGTTCCAGACTATCCGGATCTGAGGGAGATCCTCACTGAATCAACGAGTTGGTCGCCATCAAGCGCACTCAGTTCGGTACTGGGATGAAATTGCGATCAAAGTACTTCGGACCTTATAAGATTATCAAAAAACTCAACCACGGTAGATACGAAGTCCAGAAGATCGGCGAACATGAGGGCACATTAAGAACGAATACCATAGCAGAGAATATGAAGAAATGGAATCCGTCATTCGGGTCGAATGAACCGTCAGGATAGCCGATTGTGGGATGGGAGGCCAGACAACCGAACACGAGACACACGCACTAATGTACATAATATAATAATAATAATGGAGGCGCTACAGTCCGAGGTGGACCTGGGCCTAGGTTCTTAGCAACCACTCGTGTTGTGCGTGCTATTGTTCTCTCACGAGTGGAGGGGACCTACAATTTAATGCCGACTCCGAACGGCGAGATTGAGAAGCTTTTTTCTAGACAGTTATACTCTTTGAGCATTGTCAGTGACTCGAAAGAGGTGGAGCCGTGAAAAAATGTTTGATGTTTTTTTCGAGATTCGAACCGACGACCTCGAGCGTAGGAGTCGACGCACCTACCCACTACGCCACGGCGCCCACCAATGTACATACAAACCGTATAACAGATGACTTTAACGAATAGGCGACAAATACAAAACATAGAACAAGAGGACGAGACAAAAACGACACAGGCAGTCAGTCGTCGAACTACCGCCAGAGCGAAATCAGTATTATTAAATAATATAATATAATAAATAAACATTTAAAAAAACATCGAACGAGGCGTTTCATTTCTAGTCCGAGACAAATCCTATATATATATATGAATAACTTTCTTAATTTTGGTGCTGCTTGCCAATTTACGACTGGCAAGGGGCATAGAATAAGTATTAAGGTTGGTTCCACTTATCGACGCAAAATTCGACCCATCTGAGTGTGTTAGGGAACTTCCCGAGAGGTTGCATACTGCCTACGGCTCGGAGGGTTATCGGAGGACAGAAAGTGAGTACGCTGACTTAGAGATCTTCCCGAAAGATTAGTTCACTAATTTGGGCCACTCCTCGGAAACCTACATCATAGGTGTGTTGGGAACAGAGGATGGGGATGGCAAATTCCTCCATTTCTCGACGCAGCTCACGGCTTATAGGTGCAAGGGCCGAGGTTGGAAACAATTATAACAAACAAACAGAAAAAAGTTAATAAATAAATGCAATAAAAAAAAATAAAAATAAATAAATCTCTATATACAAAAATCAATGTTTGTTTGTTTGACCTTTATAGACTCTTAAATGATAAGAGATAGAGCACTGATCTCTTTGGCAACTTTGTTCAGAATTCTGTGGAAAAGGTTTTTGTACAAAAGTGAGGCCATTTGGGGCCATTGGGGTAGAGGTGGAGTTGCTATTGATTTTGAAAAATTGTCGCACCCCCTCGAGTGATATATCAATCGATAGATCTTTTGAGATGAGGTAGAGGTTTGCTTCAACACTTTTTGATCCAATGTTCCATTCGAAAAATAGGGAGCTCCAAAGTTTTTTTTTAATGCGTCCACCCCTGCCATTTCTTAACCAAAGTATTTAAAAATCTGAAAAAATCACAAAAACTTGGCTTCATTGAGTACTTTCATTTAAAATAATATCAAGCATTCTGGCTCTAATAGTTTTCGAGATATTGGCCAAAAACGGTCAGCCATCGAAATGCGAATTTTTGAGATCTGAGAACGCAGTTTTGAAGACCTCAGTGTAGGCATTAAGAAATGATAAATATCAAAATATCGATTTATGTGGAAATTTTGAGATATCGAAGATATGTGATAAATATTTTCATTTTCACACATAAATTTCTTGCTGTGTTCAACCACTCCATCCGCTGATGAGTGCGAGTACAACTCAAACTTGCCCAGTTTGAATTATAAAAATGTATCCTTGATAAGTTTGATTTGTTATTAAAATTATAACAAGACCGCAAAAACAATGACCCGAAAACCATATCTCGGGCACTGAGTGCCCAGAGTCGAATTTGTATGTTCATAATTGCTATCAATATGATATTGGCACTGCGGTGACATAAAAACATGTATTTATGAGTAGTTTCCGGTAGCGAGTGGGATAACCCGAGAATAGATAAATATAATCCTAGACGAGTAGCTCCGCTGATTGAAGTTGATGAAAAGGATTAATTTCACATCAGAAGTTCGAGTATGAGTTTGCGAGAAATCTCTAATGTATTTCATGGTCAAGCATTATGTTTTTGGGAAGACACGCTGTTGGGTGTACTCAATCAAATGGTAAAAACGTGGACTGCCGCATGCACATATTTTGATTTGGTTATTTGAAAAAATCACGCCAAATCAAATTGACCAAGTCATCTCAGCAGAAATATTGTACCAAATGCCGAAGTTGATCCAGGCTCATTTGAAGTCGTTTCCAAAAACATGTTTCACGGCCCATGTGGCTTTCGGAAAAATGATTTGCCATGCATGTCTGATGGGAAATGCACAAAACGGTACCGAAGAGATTTTGTTGCGGAAACTGTTACTGGAAACAACGGATATCCACTTTACCGTCGACGATCGACTGAAGATGGTGGCAAATCTATCATTTCGAAATTTTTCTCTCGGCTCGGACATAATTTGTAATTTCATTTCCTCCTTCGAAAACTTTAATTGGAAACCAGTCTGACTTTTTGTCGGTCACCAATTCTGCCGATGAAACTTATTCTAAGATCACATTACAATCAAGTAGACGAATTGAGTGGGCAACTTCGCGGATATTTTCCGGGTACTTACATTTTCTGTTCCTAACAGTTTCCTCAGAAGTTCGTTTGTGTGATTCCCGCACGTTGATAGGAAATTAGCTTTTTGCTGTCGTCCTGTACTAAGTTTGCCTAGAAATGCTACTTCACTTGGAACAGATAACTGTCCCACGTTTCCTTCCGCCTAATTTAGCGAAAAGAATTAGCACATCAGAAACGCAATTGTCAAAAAATTGAGCCATGGAATCACCAACAATTTATACATCGCGTCGACTCCGTAACTTATTTTAGGACAGTGATTGTGTGACAGTTGATGTGAGTAAAGTTCGCGGCCTTAGAGCGAATTTCTTCGCTGTGTACGTCTACTATCTATCCATTATAATCCAGCTGTCTTGGCACTGAGTAAAACACAGGTTGTGAAGAAAAACAATTTATCGGGCTTAAACCTACCTGGATATAATTTGATACCCCTTTGCTTTCTTCACCACGGTCTCCGCATTTACATTTTTAGTGATATACTTTCCCACTTTAACCACACACGGCCACTATTCCAATCCGGAAATTAATTTTCTGTAGTTAAAAATCAACTTTGAGTTTTATATAAATAATTCAACTGTTCGCTCATTAGCCAAGCTGCTTAGTGTGCATCACATCGCACATCGCTGTACTTGAGAACGTCGATTAAAGCATGGGACAAAACCAATTTTCCATTCATACAGTTGTAAATGTACTTAAAGATCTCTACGTGCATAAATCTGTTGGCCCGGATAGTATCCCCTAAACACTTTTGAAAAGGTGTTCTTCTACGCTGGAAAACCCATGAAAAAACCTTTAAGTTTTCCATCCTTTCCTTCCTTCTGCTCTGGTCTCTTTCCGAGTCGATGGAAAACAGCATCTGTCCAGCCTGGCCCTTAAACGTGCAAGTATTCGTCAGTCTCCTTCCATCTCCCCACAACACTAACGTCCCTTTTTTCCAAGGTCATGAAAACACAGTTCGCTATTAGCACTCAGGCGACGAACTCCAAGGAGAGCGGTCATAAATTATAATCCTTAAATGTTACAGTCCACTAAACAATATTAAATAAATATATAATTCTGAACTAATAACTAGTGAGTTTATTTTACACTGTCCTTCAGAGCCGAACAGTGAGCTGGTCCTATTTGTGTTAACTTTTTAATTAAAAAAAATAAAACTAAAGAAGGAGATTTGACAAAAAAGGTGCCTTGAATGCGATTCCATCAGGTAGGCGACCGCTTGGCAGACCTAGAATGAGATGGTTGTACCAAGTCCAAACACTCGCCTGGTTGCGCTTGGGCATAGCTCCTGATGAGTTAGAGTCGATGGCGGAGGATCGAGTGGCCTGGAGATCTCTCGTGCATGCATTGCCCCCGCGACCCCTTTAGTGGAACATGCGGGTCATTGAAAATGAGATGAGATGAGATGAGAAAAATAAAGAAGAAACTGGAAAGTATCATTTATATCTTCAACAGGCGAATATAAACCAATTCGGGGTGAGTAATCAAGACATATGTATACATACATATATAAATATATATAAGTGCATTTTAATTAGTGTTTACAAGCGGGGTTTTTCTGTGTATGAAAGACCGAATCGGTTCAATTGCATCATATTTAAGTTGGTGCAACAGCAACATGCAATTTTGCATGTAATATATAGTGATGTAGTTTACTGTGTATATAGTGATAAACTAAACATTGCATTTATATCGTCCCTGATGATTAATTTTTCCTAAAAAATACCACTCAGCGTTCGTGAGGTATTGGTCGATGAACGTCGAAAAGAAACTGTTTGTGCATGCTCTCTGCAATAAAGAGGGATATTTCATACATAAACACATGCGCGTTCAGCTTCAATTTTGCGGGTGTTACTTATACACTCAGCAAATATAGAATCCTATACAATACAATTAAGAACGGTTCGAGTAAAAAACCGACATTACTCATTTAATGTCTCATCTATTTACTGCCCTCCGCGCAGTATAATTGATCAAAACGAGTTTGAAAATATCTTAAATATTCTGGCCCAAATTTCATAATTGGTGGCGACTTTAACGCAAAGCACACCTTTTGGGACCGTAAGAAATGGCAACAAACTCGTGCGCCACCAGCATAAAACTCGTCTCAATCAGTTATGCAACCAGTTGAAGACGAATATTAGGGCATTCAAAAGTAATATTCTTAACTCATACTTAGTTAGCTTGTCTGCTAAAAAGGAATCTAACTACTCGCTCTGGAAAGCCGTTAAAGACGTGAGAAAACCCCAAGCCCATGTAGCACCAATAAGAAAAAATCAGGACGAATGGGCGAAAGACGATAAGAAAAAAGCGGAACTCTTTGCTAATTATCTAGAAACTACTTTTCAACCGTTCGATGGATTAACACCACTTGAAAATATTTATAGAACTGAAGTGACAGATGGCAATTATGCGATTAGGATCACAAAGTTTACGGAACTTAAAAAAGAATTAAATAAACTCAAACCGAAAAGAGCTCCTGGATAGGATTTAATCACAGGAGAAGTTCTTAAAGCGTAGCCCAGGAAAGCGGTTCTTAAGTTTCTGTATCTCATCAATGCTGCCCTTAGACTAGAACACGTTCCTAGTCAATGGAAAGTGGCAGAAGTGATTATGGTACCGAAACCTGGGAAACCGTCAACTGATAAAAAGTCATATAGACCGATCTCACTTCTTCCGATAATGTCTAAAGTATTCGAAAGAATTCTACTTAGACGTTTAAGTCCGGTCGTGGAAGAAAAACGCCTTATTCCGCACCATCAATTCGGCTTTAGAAGTAAACATTCTACTATGGAAAAACCACTGGAACAAAAATATATTTGTTCGGCAGCATTTCTCGATGTTTCTCAAGCCTTTGACAAAGTTTGGCATGAAGGCTTGAAACATAAACTAAGTCAATTTCTTCCGGGAAAACTTTTTAGAATCATAGCGAACTATCTCTCCGATAGAATGTTCCGTGTAAAGTATGGAAACGAATACTCTGTATTCAAATCTATAAAGGCTGGAGTACCACCAGTACTTGGTCCTCTCCTTTACCTACTTTATACCAGGGATATACCGGAAAACGAAGGCACCGTATTAGGCACATTTGCTGACGATACTGCCATTTTGGTAACAGCCAAACCGGTTGAAGAGTCAACAATGAAATTACAATGTGCCCTAAATTGGGTATACGAATGGACAAAAGTTTGGCGAATCGCACTTAATGAAGCGAAATCTGTTCACATAAACTTTACATACAGGAACATAAATAATCTACCTGTTTTCGTAAATGGTGTCCAAATACCCTTCGGGAATGAAGCGAAATACCTCGGGATGACCCTCGACGTTAAACTTAAGTGGAAGGAGTACGTTAAAAAGAAACGTGAAGAGCTAGAGAAGAGATATAGAGATATGTACTGGCTCATTGGATATAATTCAAAGCTAAGTATTGACAACAAATTGCTTATATATAAGCAAGTGCTAAAACCTGTCTGGACGTACGGTGTTAATTTTACTAATAAAAATGAATTGAAAAAAAAAAATAAAAATCTATTCCAAAATCGATCCATGAATCTTAAATGGTATAAAATTTAAATTGCGCGCCCAAGGGCCATATTTAATTTATAAAAAACTGCAAATTAAATAAAACAACAAAAGAAGCTGTAAATGAAAAAATAAAGACTTCACTTTTTACCGAACCGTCATTCGTGCCGCACGTTTTATTTCGTTCCCGATTTCGCTTCAAAAGTTATACGAAAGTAAGTAAGTAAGCGAAAGTAAGTCTACAAAAAAGTTTGTAGAATTTTCATGGTGCCCGAGCAAAGACTTTTTAAAAAACTGAGAAACTAATCAAACTTTAAAACCAAAAAGTATATACATACATAGTGATACATATAACATATCACAGAAAGTGCATAAGTGCAAACAATACAAAAAATACAAAAATACATATGTTACAACAGAGTTCAAAAAGTGCACAAGTGCAACGAAAAGTTATACAAATATAATGTTTAAACAATTAAATACAAAATACATAACGCGATATATATACACATAGTGGTCGACATATAACATATAGACAAAAATTGATCGGTGTCAGGAAATCGCGCAACTTTATCAGCCAAATAGGAAAAGAAAATGTACTCCAACTGCAATTGCCAGCAATGCAAAAGGGAAGTCGCCGAAAAAGAGGTACACAACAAAAATTTAAAGTGCTTTAGATATCAAGCAATATAAGCTTTGATAAATGTGCTAAAATTCGCACAAAAATAATCAAACATACACTTTCAATTTTTGTCCTTTGCATCATTTGAATATTATATTACACACAAACATACATATATACATATATACAAAGTGCAAAATTAAACAAGTGCGAGATTCGTTAAAAGTCAGATTTATTGTGTCTTTAAACTAATAAGCACAGTTGACATTCGGGAATTATTTCAATTAATAAAATTAACAATTTGTGTGAGTTATTCTCAAAAAACGATTTGCTGCTCGTTCTTGGTTGCCACGGCCATTGTTCTTCCTCCGGCTTCAATCATTTGTAATCGCGCACTCATTACCAGTGATCAAACCAGTGTCAGTAATCAATTTATTCGAATTTAATTGAAACTAAATCAAAATTCACTCGCGTAAAATTTTGTTTTCACAAAAGAAGACTGTTGTTAAATTCTAAATTGTTATAGTCTGAATTGTTTACATTCTAAATTGTTTACATTTACGCATTTGACATTTAGCATTCTGGTTTGTTGACATTTCAGTTAAAGTGTCAAAGGGTGCGTTCAGTGCACAAACAATTAATTTTGAAAATTGTTGCGTAAGAGTGCATTCAGCGAGCAAAATAAAAACGCGGTTATTAAATTCTATTTAAAGTTGGTGACTTATGAAATTAAACCAGTTGCAAACCGGCAGTGGCCTCGTGAGCCACTACGGGGGTGGGAGGGGGATCACGCCATGCACAAACCAGTGCGTGCGAGGGTTAAAAGGCAACGGACAACGGCATCGGCTTAGGATAGGCACATGGAACGTCTCATCGCTCACAGGAAAGGATCTCGAGCTGGTTGGAGAAGCTGCCAGATATCGGTTAGATATCGTAGGCATTTCTTCGACCAAGCAAAGAGGATCTAGAACTGTGGATCTTTCGGACGGGTGGAAACTCTTCCTGTCGGGAGTGGCACCTCAAATGTCTGCACAGTCGGGAGTGGGGATACTCACAAGTCCCAGGCTGGCAGACAGGGTATTGGAGTGGATACCGTTAGGAGGGAGAGTCGGGATCTTAAAGCTCAAGCTTGAAAGATCAACTTTGGCTCTAGTGCAGGTGTATGCACCGAATCTAGAGTTAGAGTATGCGGCTTTCCTGGATGAAGTTGATGTTGCCCTTGACAGGGTGGCTGAGATGGATTCCTTTATTCTGATGGGGGACTTCAATGCTCACGTGGGTGTGGATGTAACGACATGGGGGAGTGTGATTGGGAGGAACGGTGATCCTCATCAAAACATGAACGGAGAGAAGATGTTGGATTTTTGCTGTGCAAATGGCATGTCCATTATGAACACCTTCTTTCCACACAAAGACATCCATAAATACACATGGTACCGTCGGAGTCTTCAACAGAAATCGTTGATAGATTTCTTTGTGGTACCATCGTGTGTGAAACGGATGGTTTGTGACGTTCGTGTGTTGAGAGGGGCTGAACTGTCAACTGATCATCACCTGGTGTTGTGTACGCTGTATCTTTCTGATAAAGTACCTCTTCTGCCAAGGCGGAAACCAAGAGTGGTTACACGCATACGGTGGGAGAAACTACGGAACAGTGAGGTGCAGCAACATTTTGCACGGCGCATATCCGAAGGGTTTGAGCAATTTCCAACTGTTCCATCGCATGTAGAGGACGAATGGCGACTGTTTTCAACAGCTGTCATTGCTTCTGCACGTGATGTTTGTGGGGTGAAGCGGCTTGGTGTGGCGGCTGGTGGTGGGAAAAGAACTGCGTGGTTTAAAACACCCGGAGTTCAAGAAGCCATCAGAGAGAAGAAGAAGACCTACAGAGACTGGATTCTCTTGGGGAACTCTGATTCTCGTGACCGGTACACTGAGGCGCGAAGAACTTGCAAATTGGCTGTGCGAGCAGCTAAAGAGCAGACTTGGAAGGAGTTCGGCGAGAAGTTGGAAAGCGACCATAGATCTGCGAAAAAGGTGTTCTGGCAAACCATTCGCCGGCTCTGAGGGAGGAAATACAACACCATCGAAGGAGTCAAATCCAAAGATGGCGTGTTGCTTTCCAATGAGGTGGACATCTTGCGCAGATGGAGCGAGCACTTTTCGGAGCTGCTCAATCCCGAACAGGGCACTGAGGGTGACAGACCTGTAGTCTTGAGTAGGGCGGAGAATAGTCCAACGGTGGAGGAAGTCATTTTGGCGATTGAATCACTAAAAGTTGGCAAATCCGCCGGTGTGGATGAAATCCGGTCAGAAATGCTTAAGGCTATGGGTAAAGAGGGAGTTTTATGGCTCTCTCGTGTCATTAAGGTGGCTTGGGAACGCGGTGAAACACCTGGTGATTGGCAGACTGGGGTGATTGTCCCTCTCTTTAAAAAGGGGGACAAGAAAGAGTGCTCCAACTACAGGGGCATATCTCTTTTAAGTCTCCCAGGTAAAGTCTACGCTAAGGTGTTGGAGGCGCGTTCTAGAGCTATGGTCGAATCCAGGATGGGGGATGAACAGTGCGGTTTTCGTCCCGGCAGAAGTACAACCGACCAGCTTTTCACTCTAAGAATGGTACTTGAGAAGGCTTGGGAGTACGCCAAACCGATCTACAGTTGTTTTGTAGATTTGGAAAAGGCATAGACCGAGTTCCTCGAGGTAAACTCTGGAGTGTTCTGCAGGAGTATGGGATTGATGGTTCTTTGTTGAGGGCCATTCAGTCTCTATTCACAAACTGTAGTAGCTGTGTTCGGGTTAACGGTAGTAAATCAACACCTTTCACCGTGGGCGTTGGACTTCGCCAAGGGTGCGTTTTGTCACCTCTCCTTTTCATTATATATATGGACTGGATGTTACAGCGCAGTCGAGGCGAGGAATGTTTCACATTGGGAGAGTTGAGGGTCAGTCATCTTCTTTTTGCAGATGACTTAGTCATCCTCACATCCTCCCAGATGGAACTCCAGCGCGCGCTAGATAGGTTTGTGGCCGTATGTGCTGATGCTGGGATGAGGGTTAACGTGGACAAATCCGAGGTTATGGTTATTTCCAGAACCCCTGTTCAATGCACTCTACATGTTAGTGGAGTCCCATTGAAACAGGTGGAGAAGTTCAAGTATCTCGGGGTCTTCTTCACGAGTGATGGGAGGAATAATGCTGAGCTTTCCTGTAGGATTGGTCAAGCTGGCTCAATTTTGAAACAGCTTGGTCGATCTGTAATCAGGAAGGCCGAGCTTGGTGTCAAAGCCAAGTTAGCGGTTTTTAACGCAGTATTTGTTCCAACTCTCACCTATGGTCATGAAATTTGGGTAATGACCGAAAGAATAAGATCGCGAATACAAGCTGCCGAAATGAGATTTCTTCGTGCTGTTGTGGGAATTACTCGCCGGGATAGGGTGAGAAACACGACGGTGCGCGGGGAACTCAATGTTGGGCAGCTGCTTCTTCGAACGGAAAGGGCTGTACTTCGTTGGTTTGGTCACGTGGCACGAATGTCCCCATCATCACGACTTCCGAGGCGTGCCTTGAATGCGATTCCATCAGGTAGGCGACCGCTTGGCAGACCTAGGATGAGATGGTTGGACCAAGTCCAAACACTCGCCTGGTTGCGCTTGGGCATATCTCCTGATGAGTTAGAGTCGATGGCGGAGGATCGAGTGGCCTGGAGATCTCTCGTGCATGCATAGCCCTCGCGACCCCTTTAGTGGAACATGCGGGTCATTGAAAATGAGATGAGAAATGAGATGAACCAGTTGCAAAACTAATGCAAGATATTTTCGGCTCAAGGCACAGTTGCAGTTAATGGTTTACAGTTTTACGGTTGTTATTTCACGACATACAACGTGTTAAATTAAATTAAATCGAAGCCAACCTAGTAACTAGTGCGAGTATAGCCAGCGGATAAACTAATTCCACACAAAAAATCAAAGTGGTTTAGTTAAACAAATTCCAAACAAATCACAATAATGGCACCAAAGAGACAAGCTTCTCCGAGCAAACAAGACTCTCTTTAGCAATTCAAGCATCAGAGGTCAATAATCGTTGGGAACATTTCTCGGATGAAATCGGCATTATTGGAAAAGACGATGTCACAAAATCTAATCGAATTAGAATGCAGATAAGATTTATTAAACTCATATATTGATCAAGCCATGATTTTTCAATCAGACATAGAGCTTGCTGATTGTAGTGACACGTTTCGCGGGGAATTAGAAGACATTTGTGTCTGTACAAAGTCCTTAATAATGAGTGTTTTGAATAATGGGCGCAAATCGAGTATAGTAGAATACTTCTTTTCTGGGCCTCATCACTCTCGACTACCAAAAATGTCTCTTCCCAAATTCAGCGGCAAATACGCCGATTATAAAAACTTCATCAGTCTTTTTGAATATTTAGTGGACAATGATCCTAACATTCCAGATATTGAGAAGTTTAATCACCTCATTTCATGTTTGTCCGGTGAAGCTTTGGGAACGGTTAAAGCGTTCCAAATCACCGAACAAAATTATCCAAAAGCACTAGCGAGCTTGAAAAAAGTATATGACAATAATTGTTTAATATTTTTTGACAATGTTTCAACACTGTTTGAGTTGCCTGAGATCGCGAAACCGTCGGCATCTGCTCTACGCAATATGATCGATACAGTTTCTGCGATTTACGATTCGCTTTTGTCATTGGGTGACGAGAAAAACATTACAAATGCGATCATCATTCATTTCGTGATGTCGAAAGTTGACTCAATAACGAGGTCGAAGTGGGAAGAACAGCTAGATTATAGCACGCTTCCTCTGTGGAGTGACTGCGAAGCAGCACTCAACAAAAGATACCAGCATATAGCTGCCGAAGAGTCTTCATCGTCACGAGGTAAACTCAATGATAGGCAACCTGTGAACAGAAAAGATCTGAATCGACAGAAGAACCAAAGGTCATCGCTTTCGTGTTCTAACACACAACAACAAAAAACAGAATAAAGTGTTTATTCTGTAAATCCAATGAACACTATATTACAGCATGTCAGTCGTTTACCGCGTTATCGGTAATGCAAAGATTTGAGCTTGCGAAAAGTGTCCCGATTTGCATAAACTGCCTTCGTAAAGGACACACAGTTTCCAAATGCAAATTGATCCGATGCAGTGTGTGCAATCGATCGCATCACACATTATTGCATCAGTATGCGACGACTTTTAATGGAGTTCAAGCTTCGACCTCCCAAACCATGCATGCCTCTGCTGAAACCGACCAAGTTATTCTTGCAACTGCAGTGGTTTGAATACAACGCAAGAATGGTGAACATCTGCTAGCGAGAGCTCTCCTTGATTCGGGCTCGCAGATCAACTTCATCACGGAAGAACTTGCGCAGATGATGATCTTAGAGCGATGTACATGGACTTCATGAATGAATACCTAAAATTGGGACATATGTCGCCTGCTGGTAATGAAATCCCAAAAGTCCCACATTACTTCATTCCGCATCAGTGTGTCCTAAGGCCACAAAGTACGAGCACAAAACTGCGAGTTGTGTTTGATGCGTCGAGTCGTACAACGTCTCAAAAATCGCTCAATGGCTTATTGATGGTAGGTCCAACTATTCAAGAGGAGCTGTTTTCAACGTTGCTCCGTTTTCGAACACATAAATATGCCCTAACGGCAGACATTTCGAAAATGTACCGGCAAGTTCGTATTGCTAAAGAGCATTCGATTTACCAGCTCGTAGTGTGGAGAAAACACCCATCCGAACCTCTTCAACATTTTCATTTAAACACAGTCACTTATGGCACTGCGTCTGCACCTTTCCTAGCGATACGGTGTTTGAAAATGTTAAGCGATGCTCATAAAGACTCACACCCGGTAGGATCGAAAACGATTCTTAAAGATTTTTACGTGGACGATCTTTTAAACGGTGCAAATGAGCTAAAGACTCTCACAAGAATCCAACAGGAAGTGATAGAGATCTTAAAACAAGGTGGATTTCAACTAGCCAAATGGTTTTCCAACCATCCAGCGTTCTATAAAGAGCAGAGCCCTGAAAAGGAAATCAAATTTAATGATGCTGACTTAACAAAGATGCTAGGAATTTATTGGAAACCAAAGGAAGACTTCTTCAGCTGCAGGCTAGAAGAAAACTTTAATGAGCTTCCAGCGACAAAAAGAAACATACTATCAGTTTCTTCACGTCTCTTTGATCCTCTTGGACTATTATGCCCCATAGTCACAAAAGCAAAAATCTTACTACAAGAGCTATGGATTGCAAAACTAGATTGGGATGAGTCGATTCCATTGCGCCTTGATACCAGTTGGCAGAATTTCAAGGTAAACTTGACACAACTTCAAAACATAAAAATACCGCGATTTGTAGAGACACACTCCAACGCGAAGTTTGAAGTTCATGGGTTCGCCGACGCTTCAATGAGAGCATATGGTTGCTGCATTTACGTACGCAGCCGAACCGAATCGAGTATCAAGTCAACGCTATTAACAGCAAAGTCGAAGGTTGCTCCTTTAAAAATCAAATCGCTCCCGCGATTAGAACTTTGCGCAGCGCATACTCTATCCAAGTTATGGATGAGAGTATCGGCGATGTTGAATCTCCAGGTAGAGCAAACGATATTTTGGACAGATTCCGAAATAACTCTGCACTGGATAAGAACTCATCCGTCAAATCTGACAACATTTGTAGCAAATCGTGTGTCAGAAATCCAAGAGTGGACACAAAATGTATCACGGAGACATGTTCCAACAAAACAAAATCCAGCGGACATTGTATCTAGAGGTTGCAACGTGGATGAAATAATTGATTCAATTTGGTACAAGGGTCCATCGTTCCTTTTAGAAAATCCAGCATCCTTCCCCAGCAATACTCGATTCGAGCTATCGCCAGATGAAGAGGCCCTGGAAAAAAGAAAGACGAAGCTAGCATTAGTAGCGGTCGAACACCCCCGACAGTATCTGATGAATGTTATCGACAAATGCTCGTCATATGCAAAGATAGCAAGGATTTTTGTATACATCATGCGTTTCGTTAGAAAAATTAAAAATAAAACCGAAACGAATCTACGCCGTCGGCTCATGAGTTACAGTTGGCATTTCTAAAGCTAATAGAAATTGTTCAACATTACGAATTCTCAGAGGAAATACGAAAATTAAAACGAAATGTCGCACTAGCACCTAATATTCAGAAACTCAATTAATTTATGCATGTCTTTAAAGACGAAGATTTTACATTTTTGCTTCTTCGAGTTGGCGGTCGCCTGCTCCATGCACCGATTGAGAATGATGCAAAATTCCCGCTATTACTGTCAAAGAATACGAACTTCATTAAGTCGTATTTGCGGTATTTGCACAGAAAAAACTGCCATGCTGGTCCCAAAGCACTAGTAGCGCTGCTTCGAGAGAAGTTGTGGCTAGTAAACGCCCAAGAAGCATGCCGAAAAACTGTGCAAAATTGTGTACACTGCTTTAGGTACAGGCCGAAATTGCTGACGCAAATAATGGGTAATTTGCCAGCCGACCGACTTAAAGCCCAACGACCCTTTCTTATATGTGGCGTTGACTTCTGTGGTCCCGTTTATATTACCCTAAAAATTCGCGGTCGACCACCAGTAAAAACTTATATTGCTGTCTTTGTCTGTTTTTCGTCCAAGGCTGTCCATTTTGAATTAACCTCAGATTTGTCTTCCGATTCTTTTATATTTGCTCTTAAAAGGTTCATCGCTCGTCAAGAACTTCCCAAGACGGGACGAACTTCGTGGGAGCCAAGAGGAAACTGCAGGAAGCTCGGATGCAGTTCAAACGAGGGAAGGAAGCTGTTCGCCAATACGCACCAGAAGAAGGCTTCAACTTCGCATTCATACCGCCAAGGGCTCCTCATTTCGGCAGTCTGTGGGAAGCGGCCGTGAAATCGGCGAAGGGACTGCTGCACCGGACCGTAGGGAACCCACTACTAACGAGCGAGGAACTGCTAACAGTGCTCACCGAGGTCGAGGCAGTGCTGAACTCAAGGCCCATCGCACCCCTCAGAGCAGATCCCAACGACGGCGAGGCGTTGACGTGAACGCACCTTTGTATATTAAAAACGACGATATCCACAGAGATCTTGGAATTACAATAGTTCAAGATGAAATTAAGACTTTTGCTCGTAAGCATAAGCGCCGCCTAGAGGAGCACCTTAACCCTGTAGTACTTCCGATTCTTAATGAAAGTAATACTATTCGCCGTCTTCAAAGGACTAGACCACTTGATCTAGCACGGTGAAATCAACCCGCGTGTATTTGCGGTGTAAGCAGGAACTTTCAGTGGAGAGTCACCTGCCTAATGTCTCTAAATTACGAAATGTAAGCTGCTGGATAAGTGACTAACTTAGTTGTAGTATAAATATATTTTATTTGAAGGGAGGTGTTTTTGCTGGGTAAAAATCTCTTTCGCTATGAGGGAACGGTCCCCATAGTGTCTTTTGAAGAATTTCACCCCCGCAAAAAAAAAAAAAATAAAAAAAATGTATACACTCTTACAAGAAAAAGATCGACCGATTATTTGCTTTTAGGGTTGGGTCAGCCAATAATTTGTGGGTCGATACAAAAACATTATCCTTTACGGATACTTTTTCGAGGCACCATATCCGCCTGATCTGTGTGTCGCTATTGCATCCAGGCAGGCACGTTCAAATCTCGTCGAATATTACAAACGTTTCGTTTCCTTTTTACTTTTTTTCCCTTCCCGTTTGCGATGCTCGATAAAGGATCGTTTGCGCGCGGATATTTGGGTCAGTTTCGTCGATAGCATGTCGGTTTAGGTAGATGGTTTACGGTTTACGGTTGGTCGGGTTAGCCTACAATTTTCGGGTCGAGATAAAAACAGTTTTATGATCTGTGTGGATATACAATTGTATGGAAACATGCTGGAATGCCATCGTTTGTAATAACAAACGAAACCCTTTTTTTTCCACCTCTCGTTCGCGATCCTCGATGAATGACCGCTTGCGCGGGGATATTTTGGGTCAGCTTTATCGAGCGAATGTTTGGTATAGGTAGAGGAGTTACGGTTGCATTGAACGCCTATCAATGTACGTCCCTACAAAATATTTTAATTTTCTTTGTTCGTCTCTCGTTCGTTTTTCCCGGTCAATCATGTACGCATGATTTAGGTCAAGTTCATCAACTAGGGCTTGGTTTAGGATCGCGGAATACGGTTTCATTTCAAGGATGTGAAGATTCCGTTTGTCGTAGTTTTGTTCGGAAAATAAAAAAAAAGTCAAATAATAAATAAATACAATACTAAGACAAAAAAAATATGTACATATGTATATATATACGAGTGAATATAAGTTTCTTAACTTTGTGCTGCTTGCCAATTTACGACTGGCAGGGGGCTTAGAATAAAATTAAAAGTTGGTTCCATTTATCGACGCAACCTCCGACTTTTCTGAGTGTGTTAGGGAACTTCCCGAGAGGATGCCTGCGGCTCAGAGTGTTATCGGGGGACAAAAAGTGAGAACGCTGACTTAGAGATCTTCCCGAAAGAGGAGTTCACTAATTTGGGTCACTCCTCGGAAACCTACATCATAGGTGTGCTGGGAACAGAGGATGGGGATGGCAAATTCCTCCATTTCTCGACGCAGCCCACGGCTTTCTACAACAAACAAAAAAAAAATAATAAAAAAAAATTTAAAAAGAAAAAAAAAAATGTAACAAAGAAAAGTAAAATAAATTAAAAATATATGTGGGATGGGAGGCCAGACAACCGAATATATTTATAACAGATGACAAAAGCAGACGAAAGAAACAAATCACGCGGCAGGACGAACGGTTCACGATCAGGCGACTAGACGGATAACAGATAGGGATGCAAACGATACATCGTTTCGTTCATAAACATCGATGTTGACATCGATGTTTTGCTAACCGATACATCGCCGATACATCGACGGCAAAATTGTCAAACATCGACATCGTTCATTCACTTCGTTAAACATTCCCAAAATGTGTTATATATAAAATGTGCTTGTATTCTTGTAATAATAATGGGGTTTAATCTTTTACACTTACACCTGCTTACACCTCTCCTTTTTTAATATCCTACTCCGAACCTCCAAGTGGTTTACTTTGGGCATCGAGCAACCCTGAAGGAGACCGGGTATACAACTCCTATGGAACTGTGGGCTAATCGGAGAGGGCTCATGTTTCGTCATGTATTGGCTGGATGCGTAAGCATGGCAGACCTTGTGTCAACAGCCAAACTAGCGCCTGTTCACCAACGGGGTGCGGCTGGGAACGGGTGTCGGTCTTTGAGCAAGCGACTTGCTACATAAACGTGCATGAAGGGCCCGCTCGGGAACCCAAATCCCGAATCGTAGAATTCTCCAACGCTACTTTGGGTTTTTCGTTGGCCCGATAAGCCACAAAGTAAAAATTCAATCATCAACGAAACGGAAGACGGGGAAGGTTTTTGGGTTGAAACTGGTACGACTAGTATGTTTTGTTGTTTAGGTATAGTACATCGTAAATATAGCCAACAATTCGTGTGATGTAGAATATAAATAAAACATCGGAAAAACATAGATGTATCGTTGTTGATACCGATGTTTTTTTAACATCGACGTTTGTCCTGGAACTATCGATGTTTCAAACATCGATGTTTTTAAGAACGATGTTTGCATCCCTAATAACAGACCGAGCGAGACATACAGACATTAATACCTAGACACACTAACCAAAGAAGAGGACAGTTACGACGCTCAGGCAGAACATACTATAGAGAACAAAGAACTACACACGCACACGAAATACACCGCAGCCATACAAGCTTACGCACATACAAAACATAGACCACGAGGACGAGACAAAAGCGACACAGGCAGTCAGTCGTCGAACTACCGCCAGAGCGAAATCAGTATTATTAAATAATATAATATAATAAATAAACATTTAAAAAAAAACATCGAACGAGGCGTTTTATTTCTCGTCCTAGACAAATCCTACAAAGTGGGGGATCGTCCGGGATCTAAAGAGAAACATCCACTAAGATTTTATCTCGCCCGGGAAAGTAAAGAAATTAATTCCGCTAAGACTAATGTGTTCGGGACTTGTGCAAAGTGATCGTCATATCAAAAATCGTGTGAGCGCGAGGAAACAGACAGTGACAACGGCGACATCAATCCCGTTCGAACGCAGTGAAAAAACAAAAAGAAAGGAAAAGGGCAACAACTGAAGGGCGATATCGCGTAAATTTCAAGTGAACAAAAAACTTAAAGTTGTGCGAAGAACAATAACGGCACGCACAAAAAAAAGGAAAGAAAATTTAACCGTATCGTCGTTGTGTGCTCCAACAAAAAAGAAGAGTCGTGTCCAGGCAGAAAGTGGAATTCGCAAGCTGGTGAAGCGGTAAAGACAACGAGGTTGCTGTAGAAGACAACGGCGGTTGTTGTACAAGTCAACGGTTGCTGATTAACAACGGGGTATAGCTGCATATAGACCAGCATAGCTGAAATAATATTGGTGAAGGGTAAATAGTTTTAGTTTTCCTGCTGATAAAATAAATAACCGATAAGTTATATCTTGAATTAATTTTGAATTTTGTACACATTGTTAACTGTAATTGAAAATGGAGTTAAATGAAATCCTGACTCTGACAGTAGACGCTCTCAAAGCAAAACTAACTGAATTGAATTTACCGACAAGCGGACGTAAGTACTTACTCCAGGACAGGTTTCTTGACCACTTTGGACCATCCCGGGGCGAAGATGAGGGGTGGTTAGAGGAGGAAACGTTTGAAGAGGCTCAGGGGGAGGAGATCCAAGGGGATTCAATATCGATACGTGAGGCATCGGGTAAGTCAGGAAATTTCACTCTTCGCGACATCGAGGAGTCCATGACTATATTCGACGGATCTGGCAGCATGAACGTCAACATATGGCTGAAGGAGTTCGATGAAACTGCAACCGCCGTAAATTGGGACAATATTCAAAAATATGTCTACGCCAAGCAACTGCTAAAGGGAGCCGCCAAGTTTTTTCTCCGGAGCCAACCTGGGATAAAGAATTGGTCAGCGTTGAAGAAGTCACTCATCACCGAATTTGGGGCAAAATTATCGACGGCGGAGGTTCACCGAAAGCTGAAAATGCGTCACAAGAAACCAACAGAGAGTTTGCAGGAGTATCTTTACTCTCTCATGCAACTAGGAAGCGCAATCGATCTGGATGAAGAAAGTCTCATCGAATATTTCGCGGAAGGGATCCCAGACGCTAGGCCAAATAAAGCAGTTCTGTACCAGGCGTGTACCATCGGCGAACTCAAAGCCCAAATTAAAATATACGAGAGATTTGTAGAAAATTGTACACCCTGTAATCCTTAATTGCCATATTTGTATTATCATACTGTAAACTGTAATATTTCGCGAACTGTCATATTTTGAAAACTGTCATATTTTCTTTGACAGAAACATATTAAATTTTATTCATTCCTTTTTTTTAGCCATTTTGAAGTACGGTTAAAGTTTTGTTGTTTGACTCGCGTTTTTTATTTAAATTTAATATCGAAATTCTTCATGGTGCCGAAACCCGGGAATGGCAATAAAGTTACCGAACCTTTAAGTCAAAAATTATATCGAAATGGAGAACGCGAGTAGATCTGCATATCGAGGACAGGTGACACGTGTTGTGAAAAGTGCAAACGATTATTTGAATTCGCCGGAATCAATACCTACTACCGCGAACGAAGAAAGTTGGGACAATATCGAGGAAGAACTTAACGTTCTCCTTCATCGTTTAAAAATATCCCTTGAAGGTCTTACTAAAGCTAATAGTGCTTTTGTAGGTAGTGCGGAATTAGATGAACAAATTAAGGATCGCGAAATTGCTATTGAGTACGAAGATAAAGCAAATTCCGTTATCGCGCGTTTAACGCAACGCCTCGAACGATTGTACCGTTTGCGGAACGTCAACTCTCCGTTAGTTCGAGCCACTATAGCATCTTCCTCGCGTGATAATGCAAACGGTGTTAAACTGCCAAAGCTTTCCCTCAAAACATTTTCGGGTGAATTTCGTGAGTGGCTTCCCTTCTGGGAGCAGTTCAGGACCGCCGTCCACAACAATAATTCTTTGTCCGGAGCGGATAAATTCAACTATCTGCAAGCATCCTTGAAAGGCACTGCAGCCGAAGCCATTGCAGGGCTAATGCCGAGTGGAAGCTGCTACGATGGAGCTATAGCCTTGTTACAGGAAGAGTTTGGTAATGTTGACAAGTTGATAGATAAAAACATGAATGAAATGATGTCCATTCCATCTATAACGGCAAGAGGAGATCTACGTGGTCTACGCAAAATATACAATACTACCACATGTTCTATTCGTTCTCTCACTGCGTTGGGAATTCCGTCCAGTAACTACTCTATAATGCTAAAGTCAAAGTTATTGCGATGTTTATCAAGTGAGCTCCGTGCTAATTATTTTCGTTCTAGCCAGACCAGTGACGCTCCGCCCGATCCTGCAAATGTTTCATCATCAGAAAGCGAATGCTCATTTACTCTGGATGGTGATAAGCAAATCAAGGACATTTTGCGGTTCATCAAGAGGGAAGTTGTAGCTTTGGAAAATTCAACGGAAGATAGAGAAAATAGACGACAATCGAAACTATATGCAACAGCAGCTGGATTGCTGACCACGTCACAGTCACCGTCATCATGTTTTTTTTTGCAAATCGCGTTCTCATCACACCAGAGACTGTAACACCCCAAGAACTCTAACAGAGCGAAAAAACATGTTGAAGCAAGACGGGAGATGTTTTCGCTGTACCTCACGTGGTCATTCAGCGAAGAATTGTACGCTTAAACATTTACGATGCACCGTTTGCAGAGGGTGGCATGCAAATGTAATGTGTGATCCAGATTATCGGCGACAAGTGGTACAATCAAAGGAGAAGGTTATTCCCACTTATTCGGTTAATTTATATACTGCAGATGCAAAAGAAAATGCAATGACTGTGTTTTTACAAACGGCATCGGTGTTCGCATTCAATTCGGATGAAAATCTCAGTGCGTACGTGCGGGTAATATTAGACAGTGGAAGCCAGTTAACATTCATCAAAGAATCGCTTGCGGAGAAACTGAAATTACAGTTAGTGGCTTCCCGAAATATTTCTGTTATCCCCTTCGGTAGTGACGAAAGCCAGTCGTGCGATAAAAAATACAATATAGTTCGTTTAAAATTGAAAGGTCAGACTAATGACAATATGCTGGAATTGAACGCGGTAGTAGTGCCGACTATTTGTCTTGATCTGCTTACAATTCCCTCTGAAAGGTGTGTAGATAATGTTAAACTGGAATTAGCTGATGCGCGTCCGTTTAATTATCATCCCGAAGACGGCATATCGATCTTGATCGGCGCGGATAATTATTGGCGAATAGTAACGGGCAAGGTCAAACGAATCGATGAACGGTTGATGGCTATCGATACCTTGTTCGGATGGACTTTACAAGGTCCAGCTCCGGTTTGTGTCTTAAGTACTCAAACAAGTAACGCGAATGTTTTGCATGTTAATGGGTTGAATGGAAATACATTCTGGGAACTTGAAACGATTGGTATTAAACCCATTAAAAGTGAAACCGAAACGTTTACGCAAGAATTTATAGACCATTGCATTATTAAAAATAATGATCGATATGAGGTTAGCTTACCGTGGAAAGACGAATGCACTTTCTTAAACGACAATCGGGAAGGGGCATTGACTCGGTTTAAATCGCTTACAAAAAGACTTTCTAGAACGCGTGCGGATCTTTTAAGGTACGATAAGGCAATGTGGAATTTAATTAACTCTGGCATTGCAGAAAGGGCGGATCAAATGACGGATGGTATTCGAACGTATTATATGCCGCATCGGGGAGTGTATCGGGAAGACAAAGTTACTTCAAAACTCCGCATCGTATTTGATGCTTCCGCGCATGCAGAGCATTGTTCATCTCTCAACGAAAACTTATTGTCTGGTCCTAATTTAATGCCGGATTTATTTAAAATGTTACTCAATTTTCGGATAGGATCTATTGGACTAGTTGCAGACATAGAAAAGGCATTTCTGCAGATATTATTGAGTAAAAGGGATCGAGATGTTCATCGGTTCTATTGGTTTTCATCTGAAGTCGGTTCTAACGTTTCTATTCTTCCAGAGTATCAAATTTATCGAATGACTCGGGTAACTTTTGGGGTAAAATCCAGCCCTTTTCTCTTGGGGCAACTTTGAAACGACACCTTCAGTCTGAACGCGATGAGTTCCCGGAGGCATGCGCCATTTTATCTGACAGTTTCTACATGGATACGATGAAGGATCAGCTGTGCGTTTATACCAACAGTCAAATCATATCCTAAAGAAAGCTGCAATGAACCTAAGGAAGTGGAACAGTAACAATGAAGCCACAAGGAGATATTTTTCTGAGACACCTCCTTCTAGACAGAAAGTTTTAGGTATCATTTGGTACGTACATACCGACGAGTTAGCCGTCGATTTAAGCCCCGTGCTGAAACCAAACGTTTTTATCAAAACGAACCCAACCAAACGATACCTCTTACGTATCATATCATCTTTTTTCGATCCTCTGGGATTTCTCGGGCCATTTTTGATAAATTTTAAAATACTTTTCCAAGTGGTTTGGAAACGAAAGTTGGAATGGGATCAAGATTTGCCAGCCGACTTACTAAAAATTTGGAGTCTAAATTATGACAAAGTTGTTAACTTAAAGGATGCTTCAATTCCACGTTGTATTTTTGATGGAAAAGATACCAGCAGAAAGGAACTCCATATTTTTGCTGATGCTAGCCAAAGGGCATATGGCACTGTTGCCTACGTAAGGTCTACAAATACTACCCAAACGGTCGTGCGGTTCTTATGCGCAAAAAATAGGGTCGCACCCTTAAGGCAGGCAGACACTCAGAATGAACTAACTCTGCCTAGGTTAGAATTAACTGCGGCTCTAATTGCTTCAAGGCTATGTTCATATTTGGTCCATAATTTAAAGGTTTCATTTGAGCGCGTTTGTCTCTGGACAGACTCGAAAATTGCTCTATGTTGGATTAGAAACGATACAGGGAAAAGATGGAAGCCATATGTGGAAAATAGAGTTTTAGAAATTAGACAGTTGACCAGAGATTTTGAATGGAGTCATTGCCCTGGGAAAGATAATCCCGCTGATTATTTAACCAGAGGTGTAGCATCAACATTTTTGGAAACTTCAAACCATTGGATACATGGCCCTGCCTGGTTACGACTGGATCCCGAAAATTGGCCAAATAATGACATTCAGGTAGATATTTCACAACCATACATCTCAATGCACGTAACTATTACAGATAAAATTAAAACCTGTTCGAGAGAGCCTCTTTTCCCAATAGAACGCTTTAGTAGTTGGACAAAAATGCTGCGAGTAACTGCGTTTGTGCTGCGTTTTACTCACAGTCTGCGTAAATGGCATATTGGCCAGAAGGATGAATTTCTCACTGCACAGGAACGTCAATTAGCCGAGCAATACTGGATTAAATATGTTCAAGAACATGAATTTTGCGATGAAATTCATGCAATTCAGAATGGAGAAGCTATCGGTAAGTCTTCTGTTCTACTTACATTAAATCCTCTGCTCGATGGTAACGGCATACTGCGAGTAAATAGTCGTCTTAGAGATGCTGAGTTGCCAGATATTAACGCGTTCCCAATTATATTGCCATATCGATCTGCCCTAAGCAAACTCATTGTACTGCATGTTCACCAAAGTATGTTACATGGTGGAACGAATACAACATTGTCGGAGTTAAGGAATAAGTTTTGGATTTTAAAGGGGAGACAGCTGGTAAAGTCGGTAATTTCTCGATGCTTGATTTGTAGGCGAATCTCAGCTCTTCCTCGAGAAAGGATGATGATCTCGCGACCATTCGAGATGACAGGAGTGGATTATGCGGGACCTCTGTATGTTCGCGAATCGCCTGATGAAGGATCAACAAAGAAGGTGTATATAATGTTGTTAACTTGCGGTTCTATAAGAGCCGTACACTTGGAACTGGTGACAGATCTCACTGCTGAATGCTGTTTGCTGGCGTTGAGAAGATTTTTCGCAAGGAGAGGAACTCCGAGTGTAATTTATTCCGATAACGCAAAAACGTTTAAAAGTGCATCTAAGGAACTGAAGATTTTGAATGATGTGCTCAGTGGTGCGACAGTGCAAGATTTTGTGAGCAAGAAAGGTATTCGGTGGAAATTTATCGTTGAGAGGGCGGCTTGGTGGGGCGGCTTTTGGGAGCGACTCGTCAGGAGTGTAAAGGTAGTACTGAAGGTAACAATAGGACGAAGTATACTTAATTTCGAGCAACTACGAACGTTATTAGCAGAAGCTGAGAGTGTTGTCAATTCCCGGCCATTGACATATATTTCAGAAGATCCTAGAGATTTAAATATTCTCACTCCATCTCATTTTTTAATAGGTTCATCTGGGCATTGTGATATATATCAACTCGAAAATCCACAAACAAGCAGCGAACTTCGATTAAAATGGAACTCGAGATTGAAAACCTTGAGGTGCCTTTGGAAACGTTGGAAGCTTGAATATTTGCAGCAGCTCCGAACACTTCACCACTCGAAGATAGGCACATCTTCTTTATTCCAACCTAATGATGTCGTTATTCTACAGGATCCATTTCTATCAAAAATATTCTGGCGGTTGGCGATAGTCGAAGAAGTTTATCCTGGGCGTGACAACAAAGTGAGGGCATGTCAAATTAGATTAGCTAATGGAACCAAGCTACGACGACCCATTCAACTATTGTATCCGCTAGAAGTCAATTAATTTTGTAATCTTTGGGGGGGAGGATGTAGAAAATTGTACACCCTGTAATCCTTAATTGCCATATTTGTATTATCATACTGTAAACTGTAATATTTCGCGAACTGTCATATTTTGAAAACTGTCATATTTTCTTTGACAGAAACATATTAAATTTTATTCATTCCTGTTTTAACCATTTTGAAGTACGGTTGGAATAAAGTTTTGTTGTTTGACTCGCGTTTTTTATTTAAATTTAATATCGAAATTCTTCAAGATTAAAGGGTCCCGTTCTGCATGCGTCGTACTCGAGAGCCAACTCCAGATCGGTAGTCAGCAGTAGTGTACCGGCAATGATTAAGTCCGAGAGAAAGGATAAGGCTTGTTTTTTTGGCCAGGGATTGTCGGCCAAAATCTTCCGCTTGTTTCCAGTGTGGTCAACCAGGTCACAGAGCAAGAGAATGCAGGGCAGACATGCAGCAAACACGAAGGCAAGGTGGGGACAGGAGCGGTCACACTGCAGCAACGGGTGATCCGAACAGGTCTTGGCCGGGCGCGAGGGTCAATCTGGCAATTGGGTCCAACCGGGTGTTCAAGAGTATCCCTGTGGGAGGTTCTACTCTATGCGCATTAGTGGACACTGGAAGCGACTTATGCCTTCTACGGTATGACAGCTTGCTGCTGATGGAATACCGGGAGTTGAAGGCGGACAAACGGAGTCTTGTGGGCATCGGTCAGCAAAGGGTTACGACGTTAGGTAGCATTTGCGTGGAGTTCGAGGTAGATAGGATCCCGTTGCAACTAAATTTCCATGTGGTGCAGAAAGGGGATTTGCAGTATGCGGCGGTCACCGGGAACGACATCCTCGAAAAGGTGGACTTGATGATAACCATTGAAGCAAGCAAGCCAGGCAGAATTCACGTGAAGAGATGGATATAGCGTCGGAAATTAGAAGTAATGTGAGTATCGTCAGCAGGGCGGTGGACGACGCCAGAACCGTTGGGCTGGGCGGAAGTCGTGAGTATATTGCTGTTTGCGGTAAAAGTGAGCACGAACCAGAGGTACTGGAGGTAAGCGACAGCGAGTTGAGCGGAAGCGTAGAGTGCGTCGCCGACGGGAGTATTTGAATTGGCAGAGGAATTCGAAAGGCTTTGCTTGTATGCTGAGCAGGCAGCGTTGAATGGAGAACTGAATCTCGAACTAAGCCACTTGGACATCGACACCCGAGAGGAGTTGTTGCGTATCACTGGGGAATACAATTCAACCGGCGAGAAGTCATCGCCAGTCAGCATGAAGCTCATTCTAAAAGATAACATTCCAGTCATTCAAAGACTAAGGAGAATGGCGCGCGCTGATCAAGTCCTAGTACATGAGCAGGTGAAACAATTGCTAGCAGAAAGGATCATACAACCAAGTCGTTCCGAGTATGCGTCACCACTCGTCTTAGTGTCAAAAAAGAACGGAACCAAGAGGCTGTACTGCGATTACCGGAGAGTAAATGAGAAGATCACGAGGGATAATTTTCCGATGGTGCTGATCGACGAAGTTCTTGAGCATTTGCAGGGAGCAAAAGTGTTCACATAGCTCGACCTAAAGGACGGTTTCTTTCATGTCCCGATGGATCCAGGTTCTAGAAAGTACACGGTATTCGTCACCCAAGATGAACAGTTTGAATTCCTATATGTTCCATTCGGCATATCGAATTCCCGGGTAGTATTTGCAAGGTTCATCAGTGCTATATACCGGACATTAATCCGAGCAGGCGTAGTAGAAGCATACATGGACGATCTCATAGTACCATCGAAGGATGAAGTGGAAGGTATAGAAGTTGAAGAAGGTCCTCGAGGTCGCTGCAAAGTACGGTCTACGTTTAAATTGGTGTAAATGCAAATTTTTTCTTGGATATATCGTTGAAAACAACGTGATCCGGCCATCTGGAGAAAAGACAAGAGCGGTGAGGGACTACCCGGCGCTCGCGGATAAAAAAGCGCTTTAACGTTTCCTGGGCCTCGCATCTTATTTCCGCTGGTTTGTGGAAGGTTTCGCCATCGTCGCCAAACCTTTGTCCGACCTACTACGAAAGGAAGCTAAATTCGATTGGGGAGAGGAGCAGACGACATAATTTGATCAGTTGAAAGCAGCCCTAACCAAGTCGCCTGTTCTCAAGCTGTTTAATCCTCAAGCGGATGCCGAAGTTCACACGGACGCTAGTAAGTTCGGATACGGCGCGGTGTTGCTACAAAGGGATAGCGAGGACCAGTTTTTTTTTTTTGGAGGATTTTAGAAGCACTACTAGAGTACTCAGGCTCAAAACTGGTCCATTGTGTTGTTCAAAGATTCGGTAAAGGATCTGGTAGTAGTATCTACGTCGATGGATCAGGAAATAATCAATACGGCAGACCCTTCGGGTTAGGGGTTAGAATACTCCCGAGGTAGGCATGCCTGTCGTAAAAGGCGACTAAAATCCACCCTCGTATACATAGGTAAATATGTATATAAAAAAGAAGCATGCAATGAGTAAAACAAAAATGAATAATACCCCAGGTGTCCAGTCCAGTCCAGGTTCACTGGAAAATCCACCCTCTTCGGAGGTCGGCTCTACGGATTCTGGGGAGAGCCAATTATTGCATCTAATAAATCCCTTTGCGAAGAACTCAGGGGTAATACGGTCTCCACCACTAAAGCCGTGCGTCTCCGGAAAATGATGTCCGCCGGAGGAGGAAACGCAAGACAAACGGGACTCAGCGAAATGGAACCAAATGGCGGAAGAAAACAAAGAACTCCGCCTTAAACTAAATAAAATGGATCTTCTTTTTCAAGAACTTAAAAAAGAAGTAGACTTATTTAAAAAAGAAAACGAGGCTCTAAAGAGCTTAAAATCACAAGAAAAACGCGAAGCTACAGTTAGTCCCAAATACCATACGGATGAAGAGGAGCTGGAGCGCGAAACAAATCGCGCGTTAAAGAAAAGACCCAACAAGAAACGAAAAGCTGGATCATCGCCGGAAATTGAGATCCTAAGGCAGAGTGTTGAAGAAAGGCCAAATCGAAAATTATCTCACGGAAAACCACGTCCTCCGCATGCTATTAATGTCGTCGGCATTACGGACTACAGTAAATTGCATCGTCTGCTTAAAGAAATTGTCACTTCGGAATTTAAAGTCACATCATTCCGGAATAACGAATGGAAAATTAACGTACTCGTAGATGACGCCGACAGTTACCGCGCTGTATCTAAAAAACTCAATACAGAAAGGATACAGTGGTATACTTATTCAAATAAATTAGAAAGACCACTTCGCGTTATAGCAAGGGGACTCCATCCATCCTGCACAAAAGACGACATCATAAGTGACCTTAAGACAAAAGGCCTACAAATTATTGACGCTGTAAATATCTTGAAAAAGACAAAACAGAAAACCGAAGGCGGCCAGGAAATCTTGGTCAAGCATGGACTTCCATTGTTTATGCTCACTTTCGAGAGAAATGAAAATATGAACGATATTTACAAAATAAAAAATATTCCGAATATAGTGGTTAAAATCGAGCCCATGCGCACAAATTCGAAATCGATACCGCAGTGCAAACGTTGCCAAGGCCTTAATCACACACATTCCTATTGCCAAAAAGAACCGAAGTGTGTAAAATGTGCCGGAAGTCACTTATCCGAGAAATGCGGTTTAAGCAAAGAAGCCCCAGCGACTTGCGCAAATTGCAAAGGCAACCATCCTGAAAACTATCGCGGTTGTGAAGTTGCGAGGGAATTGCAAAAAAGGCGTGATGCTTTACATCAAAATGCTATGCCAACGAAAGAGAGACGAGAAACTGCACAGAATAAAGTTGATATATCTATAAAGGAAATACCTAAAGAGAAACATAATATGGTATCCTCGTCGAAAATAAAGGACAGCGCGAAATGTAATAAGTAATGGCAAAACAAACAAAAAAAGATAATACTTCTATGACGGACCCAGTCGCGCAAGTATTCTCTATAATCCTTGAGAAACTTGAGGAACAATCAAAAATTAACAATTTAATATTTAACAAACTAAGTAAACTTGATATACAACCTACTCGTAAGACTAAAAAATCATGAATGATAACAAACCCATAATAATTTTAACATGAAACGCAAATGGACTCAAAGTTAAAATCACAGAACTAGAGGTATTCTTACGAAGTGTTAAAATTGACGTATGCTTAATCTCGGAAACCCATTTGACAAAGGAATCTCAAATAAAAGTAAAAGGATTCTGTGCGTACCACGCATTACATCCCTCGGGAAGACCCAGAGGAGGTTCATCCTTATTTATTAAAGATTATATTAAGCATTCGATCAATTATGCGACAGAACTCGACACTATACAAGCAACTTCAGTTCGGGTAAAGAACAAGACAACGGATATCAATATATCGTCTCTTTACCCTCCGCGTTGTAAGCTTACAAGAAACGAACTTGTAGATTTTTTCAACTCACTCGGAACGAATTTTTTTATTGGTAGCGATTTTAACGCTAAATACACGTTTTGGGGTTCGAGAAAAAATTCAACAAAAGGTAGACTGCTGTTCAAAGTCGGTATGGATTTCGGAGTAGACTTCCATTCGACAGGAAAACCGACATACTCCGACGTAGCAAAAATACCAGACCTGGTAGACTTTTTCGTTACAAAAGGAGTAAATACCAATCTCGTGAAAATAGAAGAAGGCTTTGACCTTTCCTCTGACCACTCACCGATGATTTTAACTATTAGTGATAGACTAATGAAAGTAGAAGGTGTACTTAAAATACTTAAAAAATCACGAGACCTCGGTTTATCTTGAAGACTTAACAAACGAAAAAACTTCGAATTACTCGCTCTGGAAAGCAGTGAAATATATAAAGAAACCTCAAATGCAATCGGCACCAATTAGAAATAACAATGGTGAGTGGGCAAAGAGTGACAAAGAAAAGGCAGATCTCTTTGCTGAACACCTAGAAGAAACGTTTAAGCCTTTTGATGGTCAAATGTTGATAGACAATCCAAGTGATACTACATACTACATCCAATAACATTAGAATAAAGCGTGTGTCGTTATCCTAACTCTACCAGGCAATTACAAATCTGAAAAATAACAAAGCACCTGGCTATGACTTAATTACCGCACAAATACTCAAGGAATTACCAAAAAAAGCGATTATTAAACTTCAATATTTAATAAATGCCTCGTTCATTTTTTTTCATTTTAAATGCATTTTTTTTATTATTTTGTTTTTCTTTAAAAATCTTATTTTCTAGGAAAAAATACTTAAACTAGATATACAATAAATGGTTTCTTATACTATCTTACTGGCTCTATGCGGGCACTCTAAGTTAATCTAGGACTTTTTAATTAATTTTACCTTTCGGCTTCTTTTGTGTTTTTTCTTTTTATATATTTTTTAATAATACAAAAAAAATACTTATACTAAGAAAATCTTAAATAAAAACTTAGTAATCTAACATTTTTTAAATTTATATTCTTAACCTAACTTAAAATAATCCTACCTAACTAACTTAAACTATCCAACATTTTTTTTTTTTATTCTATTATTTTTTTTTTTTTTTAGATTTTTTGTATTTTTTGGATTTTTAATTTTTTTTTCTTAAATTTACCCTAGTCTAATGTCTTAACCTAAATGTAAGTTTGCCGTGAGGAACCAACAGTTAGCTGATTAAGCTGGCGACAGCTGTGACGGAATAAATGCCTCGTTTAGACTATTATATGTCCCAGATTCGTGGAAAGTGGCAGAAGTGATAATGGTTCCGAAACCGGGTAAGCCGCCAAACGACAAAAAATCATATAGACCAATATCACTTCTGCCTATAATATCAAAGCTATTCGAGAAACTTATATTGCGATGTATTCAACCAGTCATAGAAGAAAGACGACTTATCCCTGATCATCAATTTGGATTACGCACGAATCACTCCACAATTGACCAGGTATATAGAATAACTAACGAAATTGAAAAAGCATTGGAGGAAAAAAAGATTTGCTCTAGCGTTTTACTTGACGTGTCACAGGCTTTTGACAAAGTTTGGCACGATGGTCTAAAATTGAAAATAAGTAGGATCTTTCCGAAAAATATATATAAGATTCTAAAAACCTACCTCGACAATAGAATATTCAGAGTTAAGTACGGAATGGACTACTCCGGGTTTAAGGAGATTGCGGCCGGAGTTCCGCAACTGAGTATTCTTGGTCCCACTCTGTTTTTATTATATACACGCGACATACCTCAAACTGAGGGTACAGTAATAGCAAAAGTAATAGCAAAGTAATAGGAAAGTACAATCGAGTCCGCTACCGAAAAACTGCAACTAGCTCTAAACAAAATATGCGATTGGACAAAACTCTGGCGCATTGCTCTTAATGAGACTAAATCCACGCATATTAATTTTACATATAAAAACATAGACAATTTACCCGTGTTCATTAATTCGGTACAAGTACCGTACGCAAATGAACCCAAATATCTCGGGATGATGTTAGACGCAAAGCTCAAATGGAAGGCACACGTCAAAAAAAAAACGTGACGAACTTGAGAGTCGATTTAGAGAAATGTACTGGTTACTCGAACGACATTCCAAGTTAAACATATATAACAAACTGGTTATATATAAGCAGAGCCTATAAGCTAAAGCCTATATGGACCTATGGTATATAACTCTGGGGTTGCACTAAAGCAAGTAACAGAGAATTTATACAGTCATTCCAAAATAAGGTTTTAAGAGCTATCGTGAGTGCTCCCTGGTATCTTCGTAACAGTGATATACAAAGGGATCTACAAATCGCAACCGTGGACGAAGAAATAACAAACTTCATTGTAAGCATGCCATACTCCAAACATTGGACATGCGAAACCCCGTGCGCCGACTGCAACGAACGAAACCGTTCGATTTAGCGTAATGAGTAGTAGCCGCTCCTAACGGTCTCAGCAGGTGATTTTACGGAAAATCTACCTGCCTCACGCGTAAAAATATTGAAAGTGAAACTACTGGATGAGGAAACTTAGTTGTAGTAAAGTACAAAATTCTAAAAGGGAAGGGTGTGATTAGTCAGTAAAAATCTGACACTACTATGAGCACACGGGTATCATAGTGTCTTATTGAAGATTCACACCAACCTAAGAAAAAAAATAAATAAAAAATACGGCACACCGTCAAGGGCACTTTCCATCGCAAAGACCAAGGATCTGGTGGAGAGGACATTCTTTATTCCTGATCTGAACGAGAAAGTGACCAACGTTGTTACAGGTTGTGTGAAATGCGTCGTTGCGGAAGCCAAAACGGGAAAAAAGGAAGGTTATCTTAACCAAGGAAGACAAGCCTTTAGGAACGTACCACATCGACCACGTTGGGCCGCTAGAACAAACCCACAAGAAATACAACCATATTCTAGTGGTGGTCGACGCCTTCTCCAAATTTGTATGGCTACATCCAACGAAGAGTACGGGAACGGCCGAAGTAGTTCAAAGATTGAAGGAGCAGTCTAGGGTCTTTGGCAACCCGCGACGAATTATATCCGACAGGGGAACAGCGTTCACATCAGCAGCGTTCAGAGAATACTGTCAAGAGGAGGACATTCAACATTTATTGATCTCCACGGGAGTTCCTCGAGGCAACGGCCAGGTGGAAAGAATCCACAAGATCGTCATTCCGATGTTAATCAAATCCTGTATAGGGATGCAAATAAATGGTACCAGCACCTCGATAAAGTGCAACAAGTACTGAACAACTCTCCACCAAGGAGTACAAAGTTCAGCCCATTCCGAATTCTGATGGGTATCGAAATGCGTTTTCCAGACTATCCGGATCTGAGGGAGATCCTCACTGAATCAACGAGTTGGTCGCCATCAAGCGCACTCAGTTCGGTACTGGGATGAAATTGCGACCAAAGTACTTCGGACCTTATAAGATTATCAAAAAACTCAACCACGGTAGATACGAAGTCCAGAAGATCGGCGAACATGAGGGCACATTAAGAATATGAAGAAATGGAATCCGTCATTCGGGTCGAATGAACCGTCAGGATAGCCGATTGTGGGATGGGAGGCCAGACAACCGAACACGAGACACACGCACTAATGTACATAATATAATAATAATAATGGAGGCGCTACAGTCCGAGGTGGACCTGGGCCTAGCTTCTCAGCAACCGCTCGTGTTGTGCGTGCTATTGTTCTCTCACGAGTGGAGGGGACCTACAATTTAATGCCGACTCCGAACGGCGAGATTGAGAAGCTTTTTTCTAGACAGTTATACTCTTTGAGCATTGTCAGTGACTCGAAAGAGGTGGAGCCGTGAAAAAATGTTTGATGTTTTTTTCGAGATTCGAACCGACGACCTCGAGCGTAGGAGTCGACGCACCTACCCACTACGCCACGGCGCCCACCAATGTACATACAAACCGTATAACAGATGACTTTAACGAATAGGCGACAAAACAAAGAACTCCGCCTTAAACTAAATAAAATGGATCTTCTTTTTCAAGAACTTAAAAAAGAAGTAGACTTATTTAAAAAAAGAAAACGAGGCTCTAAAGAGCTTAAAATCACAAGAAAAACGCGAAGCTACAGTTAGTCCCAAATACCATACGGATGAAGAGGAGCTGGAGCGCGAATCAAATCGCGCGTTAAAGAAAAGCCCCAACAAGAAACGAAAAGCTGGATCATCGCCGGAAATTGAGATCCTAAGGCAGAGTGTTGAAGAAAGGCCAAATCGAAAATTATCTCACGGAAAACCACGTCCTCCGCCTGCTATTAATGTCGTCGGCATTACGGACTACAGTGAATTGCATCGTCTGCTTAAAGAAATTGTCACTTCGGAATTCAAAGTCACATCATTCCGGAATAACGAATGGAAAATTAACGTACTCGTAGATGACGCCGACAGTTACCGCGCTGTATCTAAAAAACTCAATACAGAAAGGATACAGTGGTATACTTATTCAAATAAATTAGAAAGACCACTTCGCGTTATAGCAAGGGGACTCCATCCATCCTGCACAAAAGACGACATCATAAGTGACCTTAAGACAAAAGGCCTACAAATTATTGTAAATATCTTGAAAAAGACAAAACAAAAAACCGAAGGCGGATAGAAAATCTTGGTCAAGCATGGACTTCCATTGTTTATGCTCACTTTCGAGAGAAATGAAAATATGAACGATATTTACAAAATAAAAAATATTCTGAATATAGTGGTTAAAATCGAGCCCATGCGCACAAATTCGAAATCGATACAGCAGTGCAAACGTTGCCAAGGTTTTAATCACACACAGTCCTATTGCCAAAAAGAACCGAAGTGTGTAAAATGTGCCGGAAGTCACTTATCCGAGAAATGCGGTTTAAGCAAAGAAGCCCCAGCGACTTGCGCAAATTGCAAAGGCAACCATCCTGCAAACTATCGCGGTTGTGAAGTTGCAAAGGAATTGCCAAAAAGGCGTGATGCTTTACATCAAAATGCTATGTCAACGAAAGAGAGACGAGAAACTGCAAAGAATACAGTTGATATATCTATAAAGGAAATACCTAAAGAGAAACATAATATGGTATCCTCGTCGAAAATAAAGGACGGCGTGAAATGTAATAAGTAATAGCAAAACAAACAAAAAAAGATAATACTTCTATGACGGACCCAGTCGCGCAAGTATTCTCTATAATCCTTGAGAAACTTGAGGAACAATCAAAAATTAACAATTTAATATTTAACAAACTAAGTAAACTTGATATACAACCTACTCGTAAGACTAAAAAATCATGAATGATAACAAACCCATAATAATTTTAACATGAAACGCAAATGGACTCAAAGATAAAATCACAGAACTAGAGGTATTCTTACGAAGTGTTAAAATTGACGTATGCTTAATCTCGGAAACCCATTTGACAAAGGAATCTCAAATAAAAGTAAAAGGATTCTGTGAGTACCACGCATTACATCCCTCGGGAAGACCCAGAGGAGGTTCATCCTTATTTATTAAAGATTATATTAAGCATTCGATCAATCATACGACAGAACTCGACACTATACAAGCCACTTCAGTTCGGGTAAAGAACAAGACAACGGATATCAATATATCGTCTCTTTACCCTCCGCGTTGTAAGCTTACAAGAAACGAACTTGTAGATTTTTTCAACTCACTCGGAACGAATTTTTTTATTGGAAGCGATTTTAACGCTAAATACACGTTTTGGGGTTCGAGAAAAAATTCAACAAAAGGTAGACTGCTGTTCAAAGTCGGTATGGATTTCGGAGTAGACTTCCATTCGACAGGAAAACCGAATGGACTCCGACGTAGCAAAAATACCAGACCTGGTAGACTTTTTCGTTACAAAAGGAGTAAATACCAATCTCGTGAAAATAGAAGAAGGCTTTGACCTTTCCTCTGACCACTCACCGATGATTTTAACTATTAGTGATAGACTAATAAAAGTAGAAGATGTACTTAAAATACTTAAAAAAACACGAGACCTCGGTTTATCTTGAAGGCTTAACAAACGAAAAAACTTCGAATTACTCGCTCTGGAAAGCAGTGAAATATATAAAGAAACCTCAAATGCAATCGGCACCAATTAGAAATAACAATGATGAGTGGACAAAGAGTGACAAAGAAAAGGCAGATCTCTTTGCTGAACACCTAGAAGAAACGTTTAAGCCTTTTGATGGTCAAATGTTGATAGACAATCCAAGCGATACTACATACTACATCCAATAACATTAGAATAAAGCGTGTGTCGTTATCCTAACTCTACCAGGCAATTACAAATCTGAAAAATAACAAAGCACCTGGCTATGACTTAATTACCGCACAAATACTCAAGGAATTACCAAAAAAAGCGATTATTAAACTTCAATATTTAATAAATGCCTCGTTCATTTTTTTTCATTTTAAATGCATTTTTTTTATTATTTTGTTTTTCTTTAAAAATCTTATTTTCTAGGAAAAAATACTTAAACTAGATATACAATAAATGGTTTCTTATACTATCTTACTGGCTCTATGCGGGCACTCTAAGTTAATCTAGGACTTTTTAATTAATTTTACCTTTCGGCTTCATTTGTGTTTTTTCTTTTTATATATTTTTTAATAATACAAAAAAAAAATACTTATACTAAGAAAATCTTAAATAAAAACTTAGTAATCTAACATTTTTTAAATTTATATTCTTAACCTAACTTAAAATAATAAAATAATAATTAAAAAACATTTTTTAAATTTATATTCTTAACCTAACTTAAACCATCCAAAATTTTTTTTTTTTATTCTATTATTTTTTTTTTTTTTTAGATTTTTTGTATTTTTTGGATTTTTAATTTTTTTTTCTTAAATTTACCCTAGTCTAATGTCTTAACCTAAATGTAAGTTGGCCGTGAGGAACCAACAGTTAGCTGATTAAGCTGGCGACAGCTGTGACGGAATAAATGCCTCGTTTAGACTATTATATGTCCCAGATTCGTGGAAAGTGGCAGAAGTGATAATGGTTCCGAAACCGGGTAAGCCGCCAAACGACAAAAAATCATATAGACCAATATCACTTCTGCCTATAATATCAAAGCTATTCGAGAAACTTATATTGCGACGTATTCAACCAGTCATAGAAGAAAGACTTATCCCTGATCATCAATTTGGATTTCGCACGAATCACTCCACAATTGACCAGGTATATAGAATAACTAACGAAATTGAAAAAGCATTGGAGGAAAAAAAGATTTGCTCTAGCGTTTTACTTGACGTGTCACAGGCTTTTGACAAAGTTTGGCACGATGGTCTAAAATTGAAAATAAGTAGGATCTTTCCGAAAAATTTATATAAGATTCTAAAAACCTACCTCGACAATAGAATATTCAGAGTTAAGTACGGAATGGACTACTCCGGGTTTAAGGAGATTGCGGCCGGAGTTCCGCAACTGAGTATTCTTGGTCCCACTCTGTTTTTATTATATACACGCGACATACCTCAAACTGAGGGTACAGTAATAGCAACGTTCGCGGACGATACAGCTATTATCGTTACGGAAAGCACAATCGAGTCCGCTACCGAAAAACTGCAACTAGCTCTAAACAAAATATGCGATTGGACAAAACTCTGGCGCATTGCTCTTAATGAGACTAAATCCACATATTAATTTTACATATAAAAACATAGACAATTTACCCGTGTTCATTAATTCGGTACAAGTACCATACGCAAATGAAGCCAAATATCTCGGGATGACGTTAGACGCAAAGCTCAAATGGAAGGCACACGTCAAAAAAAAAACGTGACGAACTTGAGAGTCGATTTAGAGAAATGTACTGGTTACTCGAACGACATTCCAAGTTAAACATATATAACAAACTGGTTATATATAAGCAGAGCCTATAAGCTAAAGCCTATATGGACCTATGGTATACAACTCTGGGGTTGCACTAAAGCAAGTAACAGAGAATTTATACAGTCATTCCAAAATAAGGTTTTAAGAGCTATCGTGAGTGCTCCCTGGTATCTTCGTAACAGTGATATACAAAGGGATCTACAAATCGCAACCGTGGACGAAGAAATAACAAACTTCATTGTAAGCATGCCATACTCCAAACATTGGACATGCGAAACCTCGTGCGCCGACTTCAACGAACGAAACCGTTCGATTTAGCGTAATGAGTAGTAGCCGCTCCTAACGGTCTCAGCAGGTGATTTTACGGAAAATCTACCTGCCTCACGCGTAAAAATATTGAAAGTGAAACTACTGGATGAGGAAACTTAGTTGTAGTAAAGTACAAAATTCTAAAAGGGAAGGGTGTGATTAGTCAGTAAAAATCTGACACTACTATGAGCACACGGGTATCATAGTGTCTTATTGAAGATTCACACCAACCTAAGAAAAAAAATAAATAAAAAATACGGCACACCGTCAAGGGCACTTTCCATCGCAAAGACCAAGGATCTGGTGGAGAGGACATTCTTTATTCCTGATCTGAACGAGAAAGTGACCAACGTTGTTACAGGTTGTGTGAAATGCGTCGTTGCGGAAGCCAAAACGGGAAAAAAGGAAGGTTATCTTAACCAAGGAAGACAAGCCTTTAGGAACGTACCACATCGACCACGTTGGGCCGCTAGAACAAACCCACAAGAAATACAACCATATTCTAGTGGTGGTCGACGCCTTCTCCAAATTTGTATGGCTACATCCAACGAAGAGTACGGGAACGGCCGAAGTAGTTCAAAGATTGAAGGAGCAGTCTAGGGTCTTTGGCAACCCGCGACGAATTATATCCGACAGGGGAACAGCGTTCACATCAGCAGCGTTCAGAGAATACTGTCAAGAGGAGGACATTCAACATTTATTGATCTCCACGGGAGTTCCTCGAGGCAACGGCCAGGTGGAAAGAATCCACAAGATCGTCATTCCGATGTTAATCAAATCCTGTATAGGGATGCAAATAAATGGTACCAGCACCTCGATAAAGTGCAACAAGTACTGAACAACTCTCCACCAAGGAGTACAAAGTTCAGCCCATTCCGAATTCTGATGGGTATCGAAATGCGTGTTCCAGACTATCCGGATCTGAGGGAGATCCTCACTGAATCAACGAGTTGGTCGCCATCAAGCGCACTCAGTTCGGACCTTATAAGATTATCAAAAAACTCAACCACGGTAGATACGAAGTCCAGAAGATCGGCGAACATGAGGGCACATTAAGAACGAATACCATAGCAGAGAATATGAAGAAATGGAATCCGTCATTCGGGTCGAATGAACCGTCAGGATAGCCGATTGTGGGATGGGAGGCCAGACAACCGAACACGAGACACACGCACTAATGTACATAATATAATAATAATAATGGAGGCGCTACAGTCCGAGGTGGACCTGGGCCTAGGTTCTTAGCAACCACTCGTGTTGTGCGTGCTATTGTTCTCTCACGAGTGGAGGGGACCTACAATTTAATGCCGACTCCGAACGGCGAGATTGAGAAGCTTTTTTCTAGACAGTTATACTCTTTGAGCATTGTCAGTGACTCGAAAGAGGTGGAGCCGTGAAAAAATGTTTGATGTTTTTTTCGAGATTCGAACCGACGACCTCGAGCGTAGGAGTCGACGCACCTACCCACTACGCCACGGCGCCCACCAATGTACATACAAACCGTATAACAGATGACTTTAACGAATATGCGACAAAACAAAGAACTCCGCCTTAAACTAAATAAAATGGATCTTCTTTTTCAAGAACTTAAAAAAGAAGTAGACTTATTTAAAAAAAGAAAACGAGGCTCTAAAGAGCTTAAAATCACAAGAAAAACGCGAAGCTACAGTTAGTCCCAAATACCATACGGATGAAGAGGAGCTGGAGCGCGAATCAAATCGCGCGTTAAAGAAAAGCCCCAACAAGAAACGAAAAGCTGGATCATCGCCGGAAATTGAGATCCTAAGGCAGAGTGTTGAAGAAAGGCCAAATCGAAAATTATCTCACGGAAAACCACGTCCTCCGCCTGCTATTAATGTCGTCGGCATTACGGACTACAGTGAATTGCATCGTCTGCTTAAAGAAATTGTCACTTCGGAATTCAAAGTCACATCATTCCGGAATAACGAATGGAAAATTAACGTACTCGTAGATGACGCCGACAGTTACCGCGCTGTATCTAAAAAACTCAATACAGAAAGGATACAGTGGTATACTTATTCAAATAAATTAGAAAGACCACTTCGCGTTATAGCAAGGGGACTCCATCCATCCTGCACAAAAGACGACATCATAAGTGACCTTAAGACAAAAGGCCTACAAATTATTGTAAATATCTTGAAAAAGACAAAACAAAAAACCGAAGGCGGATAGAAAATCTTGGTCAAGCATGGACTTCCATTGTTTATGCTCACTTTCGAGAGAAATGAAAATATGAACGATATTTACAAAATAAAAAATATTCTGAATATAGTGGTTAAAATCGAGCCCATGCGCACAAATTCGAAATCGATACAGCAGTGCAAACGTTGCCAAGGTTTTAATCACACACAGTCCTATTGCCAAAAAGAACCGAAGTGTGTAAAATGTGCCGGAAGTCACTTATCCGAGAAATGCGGTTTAAGCAAAGAAGCCCCAGCGACTTGCGCAAATTGCAAAGGCAACCATCCTGCAAACTATCGCGGTTGTGAAGTTGCAAAGGAATTGCCAAAAAGGCGTGATGCTTTACATCAAAATGCTATGTCAACGAAAGAGAGACGAGAAACTGCAAAGAATACAGTTGATATATCTATAAAGGAAATACCTAAAGAGAAACATAATATGGTATCCTCGTCGAAAATAAAGGACGGCGTGAAATGTAATAAGTAATAGCAAAACAAACAAAAAAAGATAATACTTCTATGACGGACCCAGTCGCGCAAGTATTCTCTATAATCCTTGAGAAACTTGAGGAACAATCAAAAATTAACAATTTAATATTTAACAAACTAAGTAAACTTGATATACAACCTACTCGTAAGACTAAAAAATCATGAATGATAACAAACCCATAATAATTTTAACATGAAACGCAAATGGACTCAAAGTTAAAATCACAGAACTAGAGGTATTCTTACGAAGTGTTAAAATTGACGTATGCTTAATCTCGGAAACCCATTTGACAAAGGAATCTCAAATAAAAGTAAAAGGATTCTGTGCGTACCACGCATTACATCCCTCGGGAAGACCCAGAGGAGGTTCATCCTTATTTATTAAAGATTATATTAAGCATTCGATCAATTATACGACAGAACTCGACACTATACAAGCAACTTCAGTTCGGGTAAAGAACAAGACAACGGATATCAATATATCGTCTCTTTACCCTCCGCGTTGTAAGCTTACAAGAAACGAACTTGTAGATTTTTTCAACTCACTCGGAACGAATTTTTTTATTGGTAGCAATTTTAACGCTAAATACACGTTTTGGGGTTCGAGAAAAAATTCAACAAAAGGTAGACTGCTGTTCAAAGTCGGTATGGATTTCGGAGTAGACTTCCATTCGACAGGAAAACCGACATACTGGCCCTCCGACGTAGCAAAAATACCAGACCTGGTAGACTTTTTCGTTACAAAAGGAGTAAATACCAATCTCGTGAAAATAGAAGAAGGCTTTGACCTTTCCTCTGACCACTCACCGATGATTTTAACTATTAGTGATAGACTAATAAAAGTAGAAGGTGTACTTAAAATACTTAAAAAATCACGAGACCTCGGTTTATCTTGAAGGCTTAACAAACGAAAAAACTTCGAATTACTCGCTCTGGAAAGCAGTGAAATATATAAAGAAACCTCAAATGCAATCGGCACCAATTAGAAATAACAATGGTGAGTGGGCAAAGAGTGACAAAGAAAAGGCAGATCTCTTTGCTGAACACCTAGAAGAAACGTTTAAGCCTTTTGATGGTCAAATGTTGATGGACAATCCAAGCGATATGACGACTACATCCGATAACATTAGAATAAAGCGTGTGTCGTTATCCTAACTCTACCAGGCAATTATAAATCTGAAAATTAACAAAGCACCTGGCTATGACTTAATTACCGCACAAATACTCAAGGAATTACCAAAAAAAGCGATTATTAAACTTCAATATTTAATAAATGCCTCGTTCATTTTTTTTCATTTTAAATGCATTTTTTTTATTATTTTGTTTTTCTTTAAAAATCTTATTTTCTAGGAAAAAATACTTAAACTAGATATACAATAAATGGTTTCTTATACTATCTTACTGGCCCTATGCGGGCACTCTAAGTTAATCTAGGACTTTTTAATTAATTTTACCTTTCGGCTTCTTTTGTGTTTTTTCTTTTTATATATTTTTTAATAATACAAAAAAAATACTTATACTAAGAAAATCTTAAATAAAAACTTAGTAATCTAACATTTTTTAAATTTATATTCTTAACCTAACTTAAAATAATCCTACCTAACTAACTTAAACTATCCAACATTTTTTTTTTTTATTCTATTATTTTTTTTTTTTTTTAGATTTTTTGTATTTTTTGGATTTTTAATTTTTTTTTCTTAAATTTACCCTAGTCTAATGTCTTAACCTAAATGTAAGTTTGCCGTGAGGAACCAACAGTTAGCTGATTAAGCTGGCGACAGCTGTGACGGAATAAATGCCTCGTTTAGACTATTATATGTCCCAGATTCGTGGAAAGTGGCAGAAGTGATAATGGTTCCGAAACCGGGTAAGCCGCCAAACGACAAAAAATCATATAGACCAATATCACTTCTGCCTATAATATCAAAGCTATTCGAGAAACTTATATTGCGATGTATTCAACCAGTCATAGAAGAAAGACGACTTATCCCTGATCATCAATTTGGATTACGCACGAATCACTCCACAATTGACCAGGTATATAGAATAACTAACGAAATTGAAAAAGCATTGGAGGAAAAAAAGATTTGCTCTAGCGTTTTACTTGACGTGTCACAGGCTTTTGACAAAGTTTGGCACGATGGTCTAAAATTGAAAATAAGTAGGATCTTTCCGAAAAATATATATAAGATTCTAAAAACCTACCTCGACAATAGAATATTCAGAGTTAAGTACGGAATGGACTACTCCGGGTTTAAGGAGATTGCGGCCGGAGTTCCGCAACTGAGTATTCTTGGTCCCACTCTGTTTTTATTATATACACGCGACATACCTCAAACTGAGGGTACAGTAATAGCAAAAGTAATAGCAAAGTAATAGGAAAGTACAATCGAGTCCGCTACCGAAAAACTGCAACTAGCTCTAAACAAAATATGCGATTGGACAAAACTCTGGCGCATTGCTCTTAATGAGACTAAATCCACGCATATTAATTTTACATATAAAAACATAGACAATTTACCCGTGTTCATTAATTCGGTACAAGTACCGTACGCAAATGAACCCAAATATCTCGGGATGACGTTAGACGCAAAGCTCAAATGGAAGGCACACGTCAAAAAAAAAACGTGACGAACTTGAGAGTCGATTTAGAGAAATGTACTGGTTACTCGAACGACATTCCAAGTTAAACATATATAACAAACTGGTTATATATAAGCAGAGCCTATAAGCTAAAGCCTATATGGACCTATGGTATACAACTCTGGGGTTGCACTAAAGCAAGTAACAGAGAATTTATACAGTCATTCCAAAATAAGGTTTTAAGAGTTATCGTGAGTGCTCCCTGGTATCTTCGTAACAGTGATATACAAAGGGGTCTACAAATCGCAACCGTGGACGAGGAAATAACAAACTTCGCTAGGAAGTTGCAAACTCGAATCCATGGTCATTGTAACCATGCCATACTACAAACATTGGACATAGGAAACCTCGTGCGCCGACTTCAACGAACGAAACCGTTCGATTTAGCGTAATGAGTAGTAGCCGCTCCTAACGGTCTCAGCAGGTGATTTTACGGAAAATCTACCTGCCTCACGCGTAAAAATATTGAAAGTGAAACTACTGGATGAGGAAACTTAGTTGTAGTAAAGTACAAAATTCTAAAAGGGAAGGGTGTGATTAGTCAGTAAAAATCTGACACTACTATGAGCACACGGGTATCATAGTGTCTTATTGAAGATTCACACCAACCTAAGAAAAAAAATAAATAAAAAATACGGCACACCGTCAAGGGCACTTTCCATCGCCAAGACCACGGATTTGGTGGAGAGGACATTCTTTATTCCTGATCTGAACGAGAAAGTGACCGACGTTGTTAGGTTAGGTTAGGTTGAAGTGGCTGACTGTGGAAAACAGTCACACTTAGGCCAAATTAGGCCCATTGTGATACAACGCGGATCTTGTGTTCCTTTATCCGAAAAACCATTTAGCGCTTTCAACGCTACAAGTGCAGAGAAGATGCATTATGCTTTCTTCTTCTTCTTCGTCTCTGCAGCTTCTGCAGAAATCATTATGAGGGAGTCCCATTCTTGAGGCGTGAGTGCCAATGGCACAGTGTCCTGTGATAAAGCCAATGAGAATCCTTAGGGATGACCTGTTCATTCTAAGAAGATAGAGTGAACGTTTTAGATCAAGTTTAGGCCAGATTTGCTTTGTAATGAGGCACGTAGTGCCATCTGACCATCTTGAGTTGGTGTTTTTAATGGTATGATTCTTTAAAAGAAGTTTAGCTGTAGCGAATGGCATAGGCGGAAGATCCCCACTAGGGAGGTTTGTGGAGATCGTACCGCTCCTGGCGAGATAATCAGCTTCACAATTCCCTGGAATGTCACTATGTTAGAGGTTATGTGAAATGCGTCGTTGCGGAAGCCAAAACGGGAAAAAAGGAAGGTTACCTTAACCAAGGAAGACAAGCCTTTAGGAACGTACCACATCGACCACGTTGGGCCGCTAGAACAAACCCACAAGAAATACAACCATATTCTAGTGGTGGTCGACGCCTTCTCCAAATTTGTATGGCTACATCCAACGAAGAGTACGGGAACGGCCGAAGTAGTTCAAAGATTGAAGGAGCAGTCTAGGGTCTTTGGCAAGCCGCGACGAATTATATCCGACAGGGGAACAGCGTTCACATCAGCAGTGTTCAGAGAATACTGTCAAGAGGAGGACATTCAACATTTATTGATCTCCACGGGAGTTCCTCGAGGCAACGGCCAGGTGGAAAGAATCCACAAGATCGTCATTCCGATGTTAATCAAGTCCTGTATAGGGATGCAAATAAATGGTACCAGCACCTCGATAAAGTGCAACAAGTACTGAACAACTCTCCACCAAGGAGTACAAAGTTCAGCCCATTCCGAATTCTGATGGGTATCGAAATGCGTGTTCCAGACTATCCGGATCTGAGGGAGATCCTCACTGAATCAACGAGTTGGTCGCCATCAAGCGCACTCAGTTCGGTACTGGGATGAAATTGCGATCAAAGTACTTCGGACCTTATAAGATTATCAAAAAACTCAACCACGGTAGATACGACGTCCAGAAGATCGGCGAACATGAGGGCACATTAAGAACGAATACCATAGCAGAGAATATGAAGAAATGGAATCCGTCATTCGGGTCGAATGAACCGTCAGGATAGCCGATTGTGGGATGGGAGGTCAGACAATCGAACACGAGACACACGCACTAATGTACATAATATAATAATAATAATGGAGGCGCTACAGTCCGAGGTGGACCTGGGCCTAGCTTCTCAGCAACCGCTCGTGTTGTGCGTGCTATTGTTCTCTCACGAGTGGAGGGGACCTACAATTTAATGCCGACTCCGAACGGCGAGATTGAGAAGCTTTTTTCTAGACAGTTATACTCTTTGAGCATTGTCAGTGACTCGAAAGAGGTGGAGCCGTGAAAAAATGTTTGATGTTTTTTTCGAGATTCGAACCGACGACCTCGAGCGTAGGAGTCGACGCACCTACCCACTACGCCACGGCGCCCACCAATGTACATACAAACCGTATAACAGATGACTTTAACGAATAGGCGACAAAAGCATACGAAAGAAACAAATCACGCGACAGAACGAACGGTTCACGATCAGGCGACTAGACGGATAACAGACCGAGCGAGACATACAGACATTAATACATAGACACACTAACCAAAGAAGAGGACAGTTAACTACAGAGAACAAAGAACTACACACGCACACGAAATACACCGCAGCCATACAAGCTTACGCACATACAAAACATAGAACAAGAGGACGAGACAAAAACGACACAGGCAGTCAGTCGTCGAACTACCGCCAGAGCGAAATCAGTATTATTAAATAATATAATATAATAAATAAACATTTAAAAAAAAACATCGAACGAGGCGTTTCACTTCTAGTCCGAGACAAATCCTATATGTATATATGAATAACTTTCTTAATTTTTGTGCTGCTTGCCAATTTACGACTGGCAAGGGGCATAGAATAAGAATTAAGGTTGGTTCCACTTATCGACGCAAAATTCGACCCATCTGATTGTGTTAGGGAACTTCCCGAGAGGTTGCATACTGCCTACGGCTCGGAGGGTTATCGGAGGACAGAAAGTGAGTACGCTGACTTAGAGATCTTCCCGAAAGAGGAGTTCACTAATTTCGACCACTCCTCGGAAACCTACATCATAGGTGTGTTGGGAACAGAGGATGGGGATGGCAAATTCCTCCATTTCTCGACGTGTCACAGGCTTTTGACAAAGTTTGGCACGATGGTCTAAAATTGAAAATAAGTAGGATCTTTCCGAAAAATATATATAAGATTCTAAAAACCTACCTCGACAATAGAATATTCAGAGTTAAGTACGGAATGGACTACTCCGGGTTTAAGGAGATTGCGGCCGGAGTTCCGCAACTGAGTATTCTTGGTCCCACTCTGTTTTTATTATATACACGCGACATACCTCAAACTGAGGGTACAGTAATAGCAACGTTCGCGGACGATACGGCTATTATCGTTACGGAAAGCACAATCGAGTCCGCTACCGAAAAACTGCAACTAGCTCTAAACAAAATATGCGATTGGACAAAACTCTGGCGCATTGCTCTTAATGAGACTAAATCCACATATTAATTTTACATATAAAAACATAGACAATTTACCCGTGTTCATTAATTCGGTACAAGTACCATACGCAAATGAAGCCAAATATCTCGGGATGACGTTAGACGCAAAGCTCAAATGGAAGGCACACGTCAAAAAAAAAACGTGACGAACTTGAGAGTCGATTTAGAGAAATGTACTGGTTACTCGAACGACATTCCAAGTTAAACATATATAACAAACTGGTTATATATAAGCAGAGCCTATAAGCTAAAGCCTATATGGACCTATGGTATACAACTCTGGGGTTGCACTAAAGCAAGTAACAGAGAATTTATACAGTCATTCCAAAATAAGGTTTTAAGAGCTATCGTGAGTGCTCCCTGGTATCTTCGTAACAGTGATATACAAAGGGATCTACAAATCGCAACCGTGGACGAAGAAATAACAAACTTCATTGTAAGCATGCCATACTCCAAACATTGGACATGCGAAACCTCGTGCGCCGACTTCAACGAACGAAACCGTTCGATTTAGCGTAATGAGTAGTAGCCGCTCCTAACGGTCTCAGCAGGTGATTTTACGGAAAATCTACCTGCCTCACGCGTAAAAATATTGAAAGTGAAACTACTGGATGAGGAAACTTAGTTGTAGTAAAGTACAAAATTCTAAAAGGGAAGGGTGTGATTAGTCAGTAAAAATCTGACACTACTATGAGCACACGGGTATCATAGTGTCTTATTGAAGATTCACACCAACCTAAGAAAAAAAATAAATAAAAAATACGGCACACCGTCAAGGGCACTTTCCATCGCCAAGACCACGGATCTGGTGGAGAGGACATTCTTTATTCCTGATCTGAACGAGAAAGTGACCGACGTTGTTAGGTTAGGTTAGGTTGAAGTGGCTGACTGTGGAAAACAGTCACACTTAGGCCAAATTAGGCCCATTGTGATACCACGCGGATCTTGTGTTCCTTTATCCGAAAAACCATTTAGCGCTTTCAACGCTACAAGTGCAGAGAAGATGCGTTATGCTTTCTTCTTCTTCTTCGCCTCTGCAGCTTCTGCAGAAATCATTATGAGGGAGTCCCATTCTTGAGGCGTGAGTGCCAATGGCACAGTGTCCTGTGATAAAGCCAATGAGAATCCTTAGGGATGACCTGTTCATTCTAAGAAGATAGAGTGAACGTTTTAGATCAAGTTTAGGCCAGATTTGCTTTGTAATGAGGCACGTAGTGCCATCTGACCATCTTGAGTTGGTGTTTTTAATGGTATGATTCTTTAAAAGAATTTTAGCTGTAGCGAATGGCATAGGCGGAAGATCCCCACTAGGGAGGTTTGTGGAGATCGTACCGCTCCTGGCGAGATAATCAGCTTCACAATTCCCTGGAATGTCACTATGTTAGAGGTTATGTGAAATGCGTCGTTGCGGAAGCCAAAACGGGAAAAAAGGAAGGTTACCTTAACCAAGGAAGACAAGCCTTTAGGAACGTACCACATCGACCACGTTGGGCCGCTAGAACAAACCCACAAGAAATACAACCATATTCTAGTGGTGGTCGACGCCTTCTCCAAATTTGTATGGCTACATCCAACGAAGAGTACGGGAACGGCCGAAGTAGTTCAAAGATTGAAGGAGCAGTCTAGGGTCTTTGGCAAGCCGCGACGAATTATATCCGACAGGGGAACAGCGTTCACATCAGCAGTGTTCAGAGAATACTGTCAAGAGGAGGACATTCAACATTTATTGATCTCCACGGGAGTTCCTCGAGGCAACGGCCAGGTGGAAAGAATCCACAAGATCGTCATTCCGATGTTAATCAAGTCCTGTATAGGGATGCAAATAAATGGTACCAGCACCTCGATAAAGTGCAACAAGTACTGAACAACTCTCCACCAAGGAGTACAAAGTTCAGCCCATTCCGAATTCTGATGGGTATCGAAATGCGTGTTCCAGACTATCCGGATCTGAGGGAGATCCTCACTGAATCAACGAGTTGGTCGCCATCAAGCGCACTCAGTTCGGTACTGGGATGAAATTGCGATCAAAGTACTTCGGACCTTATAAGATTATCAAAAAACTCAACCACGGTAGATACGACGTCCAGAAGATCGGCGAACATGAGGGCACATTAAGAACGAATACCATAGCAGAGAATATGAAGAAATGGAATCCGTCATTCGGGTCGAATGAACCGTCAGGATAGCCGATTGTGGGATGGGAGGTCAGACAATCGAACACGAGACACACGCACTAATGTACATAATATAATAATAATAATGGAGGCGCTACAGTCCGAGGTGGACCTGGGCCTAGCTTCTCAGCAACCGCTCTTGTTGTGCGTGCTATTGTTCTCTCACGAGTGGAGGGGACCTACAATTTAATGCCGACTCCGAACGGCGAGATTGAGAAGCTTTTTTCTAGACAGTTATACTCTTTGAGCATTGTCAGTGACTCGAAAGAGGTGGAGCCGTGAAAAAATGTTTGATGTTTTTTTCGAGATTCGAACCGACGACCTCGAGCGTAGGAGTCGACGCACCTACCCACTACGCCACGGCGCCCACCAATGTACATACAAACCGTATAACAGATGACTTTAACGAATAGGCGACAAAAGCATACGAAAGAAACAAATCACGCGACAGAACGAACGGTTCACGATCAGGCGACTAGACGGATAACAGACCGAGCGAGACATACAGACATTAATACATAGACACACTAACCAAAGAAGAGGACAGTTAACTACAGAGAACAAAGAACTACACACGCACACGAAATACACCGCAGCCATACAAGCTTACGCACATACAAAACATAGAACAAGAGGACGAGACAAAAACGACACAGGCAGTCAGTCGTCGAACTACCGCCAGAGCGAAATCAGTATTATTAAATAATATAATATAATAAATAAACATTTAAAAAAAAACATCGAACGAGGCGTTTCACTTCTAGTCCGAGACAAATCCTATATGTATATATGAATAACTTTCTTAATTTTTGTGCTGCTTGCCAATTTACGACTGGCAAGGGGCATAGAATAAGAATTAAGGTTGGTTCCACTTATCGACGCAAAATTCGACCCATCTGATTGTGTTAGGGAACTTCCCGAGAGGTTGCATACTGCCTACGGCTCGGAGGGTTATCGGAGGACAGAAAGTGAGTACGCTGACTTAGAGATCTTCCCGAAAGAGGAGTTCACTAATTTCGACCACTCCTCGGAAACCTACATCATAGGTGTGTTGGGAACAGAGGATGGGGATGGCAAATTCCTCCATTTCTCGACGCAGCCCACGGCTTATAGGTGCAAGGGCCGAGGTTGGAAACAATTATAACAAACAAACAGAAAAAAATAAATAAATAAATACAATAAAAAAAATAAAAATAAAACGGCACACCCTTCGGGTTAGGGGTGAGAATACTCCCGAGGTAGGCATGCCTGTCGTAAAAAGCGACTAAAATCCACCCTCGTATACATGGGTCAATATGTATATAAAAAAGAAACATGCAATGAATAAAACAAAAGGGAATAATACCCCAGGTGGCAGTCCAGGTTCACTGGAAAACCCACCCTCTTCGGAGGTCGGCTATACGGATTCTGGGGAGAGCCAATTATTGCATCTAATAAATCCCTTTGCGAAGAACTCCGGGGTAACACGGTCTCCACCACCAAAGCCGGGCGTCTCCGGAAAATGATGTCCGCCGGAGGAGGAAACGCAGGACAAACGGGACTCAGCGAAATGGAACCAAATGGCGGAAGAAAACAAAGAACTCCGCCTTAAACTAAATAAAATGGATCTTCTTTTTCAAGAACTTAAAAAAGAAGTAGACTTATTTAAAAAAAGAAAACGAGGCTCTAAAGAGCTTAAAATCACAAGAAAAACGCGAAGCTACAGTTAGTCCCAAATACCATACGGATCAAGAGGAGCTGGAGCGCGAAACAAATCGCGCGTTAAAGAAAAGACCCAACAAGAAACGAAAAGCTGGATCATCGCCGGAAATTGAGATCCTAGGGCAGAGTGTTGAAGAAAGGCCAAATCGAAAATTATCTCACGGAAAACCACGTCCTCCGCCTGCTATTAATGTCGTCGGCATTACGGACTACAGTAAATTGCATCGTCTGCTTAAAGAAATTGTCACTTCGGAATTAAAAATCTAAAATCCTCAATACAGAAAGGATACAGTGGTATACTTATTCAAATAAGTTAGAGAGACCACTTCGCGTTATAGCAAGGGGACTCCATCCATCCTGCACAAAAGACGACATCATAAGTGACCTTAAGACAAAAGGCCTATAAATTATTGACGCAGTAAATATCTTGAAAATGACAAAACAAAAAACCGAAGGCGGCCAGGAAATCTTGGTCAATTATTGTTTATGCTCACTTTTGAGAGAAATGAAAATATGAACGATATTTACAAAATAAAAAATATTCTGAATATAGTGGTTAAAATCGAGCCCATGCGCACAAATTCGAAATCGATACCGCAGTGCAAACGTTGCCAAGGTTTTAATCACACACAGTCCTATTGCCAAAAAGAACCGAAGTGTGTAAAATGTGCCGGAAGTCACTTATCCGAGAAATGCGGTTTAAGCAAAGAAGCCCCAGCGACTTGCGCAAATTGCAAAGGCAAGCATCCTGTAAACTATCGCGGTTGTGAAGTTGCAAAGGAATTGCAAAAAAGGCGTGATGCATTGCATCAAAATGCTATGCCAACGAAAGAGAGACGAGAAACTGCACAGAATAAAGTTGATATATCTATAAAGGAAATACCTAAAGAGAAACATAATATGGTATCCTCGTCGAAAATAAAGGACAGCGCGAAATGTAATAAGTAATGGCAAAACAAACAAAAAAAGATAATACTTCTATGACGGACCCAGTCGCGCAAGTATTCTCTATAATCCTTGAGAAACTTGAGGAACAATCAAAAATTAACAATTTAATATTTAACAAACTAAGTAAACTTGATATACAACCTACTCGTAAGACTAAAAAATCATGAATGATAACAAACCCATAATAATTTTAACATGAAACGCAAATGGACTCAAAGATAAAATCACAGAACTAGAGGTATTCTTACGAAGTGTTAAAATTGACGTATGCTTAGTCTCGGAAACCCATTTGACAAAGGAATCTCAAATAAAAGTAAAAGGATTCTGTGCGTACCACGCATTACATCCCTCGGGAAGACCCAGAGGAGGTTCATCCTTATTTATTAAAGATTATATTAAGCATTCGATCAATTATACGACAGAACTCGACACTATACAAGCAACTTCAGTTCGGGTAAAGAACAAGACAACGGATATCAATATATCGTCTCTTTACCCTCCGCGTTGTAAGCTTACAAGAAACGAACTTGTAGATTTTTTCAACTCACTCGGAACGAATTTTTTTATTGGTAGCAATTTTAACGCTAAATACACGTTTTGGGGTTCGAGAAAAAATTCAACAAAAGGTAGACTGCTGTTCAAAGTCGGTATGGATTTCGGAGTAGACTTCCATTCGACAGGAAAACCGACATACTGGCCCTCCGACGTAGCAAAAATACCAGACCTGGTAGACTTTTTCGTTACAAAAGGAGTAAATACCAATCTCGTGAAAATAGAAGAAGGCTTTGACCTTTCCTCTGACCACTCACCGATGATTTTAACTATTAGTGATAGACTAATAAAAGTAGAAGGTGTACTTAAAATACTTAAAAAATCACGAGACCTCGGTTTATCTTGAAGGCTTAACAAACGAAAAAACTTCGAATTACTCGCTCTGGAAAGCAGTGAAATATATAAAGAAACCTCAAATGCAATCGGCACCAATTAGAAATAACAATGGTGAGTGGGCAAAGAGTGACAAAGAAAAGGCAGATCTCTTTGCTGAACACCTAGAAGAAACGTTTAAGCCTTTTGATGGTCAAATGTTGATGGACAATCCAAGCGATATGACGACTACATCCGATAACATTAGAATAAAGCGTGTGTCGTTATCCTAACTCTACCAGGCAATTATAAATCTGAAAATTAACAAAGCACCTGGCTATGACTTAATTACCGCACAAATACTCAAGGAATTACCAAAAAAAGCGATTATTCAACTTCAATATTTAATAAATGCCTCGTTTAGACTATTATATGTCCCAGATTCGTGGAAAGTGGCAGAAGTGATAATGGTTCCGAAACCGGGTAAGCCGCCAAACGACAAAAAATCATATAGACCAATATCACTTCTGCCTATAATATCAAAGCTATTCGAGAAACTTATATTGCGACGTGTTCAACCAGTCATAGAAGAAAGACGACTTATCCCTGATCATCAATTTGGATTTCGCACGAATCACTCCACAATTGACCAGGTATATAGAATAACTAACGAAATTGAAAAAGCATTGGAAAAAAAAAAGATTTGCTCTAGCGTTTTACTTGACGTGTCACAGGCTTTTGACAAAGTTTGGCACGATGGTCTAAAATTGAAAATAAGTAGGATCTTTCCGAAAAATATATATAGGATTCTAAAATCCTACTTCGACAATAGAATATTCAGAGTTAAGTACGGAATGAACTACTCCGGGTTTAAGGAGATTGCGGCCGGAGTTCTGCAACTGAGTATTCTTGGTCCCACTCTGTTTTTATTATATACACGCGACATACCTCAAACTGAGGGTACAGTAATAGCAACGTTCGCGGACGATACGGCTATTATCGTTACAACAACTAGTTACAGCAACTAGCTCTAAACAAAATATGCGATTGGACAAAACTCTGGCGCATTGCTCTTAATGAGACTAAATCTACGCATATTAATTTTACATATAAAAACATAGACAATTTACCCGTGTTCATTAATTCGGTACAAGTACCGTACGCAAATGAAGACAAATATCTCGGGATGACGTTAGACGCAAAGCTCAAATGGAAGGCACACGTCAAAAAAAGTGACGAACTTGAGAATCGATTTAAAGAAATGTACTCGTTACTTGGACGACATTCCAAGTTAAGCATATATAACAAACTGGTTATATATAAGCAAAGCCTATAAGCTAAAGCCTATATGGACCTATGGTATACAACTCTGGGGTTGCACTAAAGCAAGTAACAGAGAATTTATACAGTCATTCCAAAATAAGGTTTGAAGAGTTATCGTGAGTGCTCCCTGGTATCTTCGTAACAGTGATATACAAAGGGATCTACAAATTGCAACCGTGGACGAAGAAATAACAAACTTCATTGTAACCATGCCATACTCCAAACATTGGACATGCGAAACCTCGTGCGCCGACTTCAACGAACGAAACCGTTCGATTTAGCGTAATGAGTAGTAGCCGCTCCTAACGGTCTCAGCAGGTGATTTTACGGAAAATCTACCTGCCTCACGCGTAAAAATATTGAAAGTGAAACTACTGGATGAGGAAACTTAGTTGTAGTAAAGTACAAAATTCTAAAAGGGAAGGGTGTGATTAGTCAGTAAAAATCTGACACTACTATGAGCACACGGGTATCATAGTGTCTTATTGAAGATTCACACCAACCTAAGAAAAAAAATAAATAAAAAATACGGCACACCGTCAAGGGCACTTTCCATCGCAAAGACCAAGGATCTGGTGGAGAGGACATTCTTTATTCCTGATCTGAACGAGAAAGTGACCAACGTTGTTACAGGTTGTGTGAAATGCGTCGTTGCGGAAGCCAAAACGGGAAAAAAGGAAGGTTATCTTAACCAAGGAAGACAAGCCTTTAGGAACGTACCACATCGACCACGTTGGGCCGCTAGAACAAACCCACAAGAAATACAACCATATTCTAGTGGTGGTCGACGCCTTCTCCAAATTTGTATGGCTACATCCAACGAAGAGTACGGGAACGGCCGAAGTAGTTCAAAGATTGAAGGAGCAGTCTAGGGTCTTTGGCAACCCGCGACGAATTATATCCGACAGGGGAACAGCGTTCACATCAGCAGCGTTCAGAGAATACTGTCAAGAGGAGGACATTCAACATTTATTGATCTCCACGGGAGTTCCTCGAGGCAACGGCCAGGTGGAAAGAATCCACAAGATCGTCATTCCGATGTTAATCAAGTCCTGTATAGGGAGTGCAAATAAATGGTACCAGCACCTCGATAAAGTGCAACAAGTACTGAACAACTCTCCACCAAGGAGTACAAAGTTCAGCCCATTCCGAATTCTGATGGGTATCGAAATGCGTGTTCCAGACTATCCGGATCTGAGGGAGATCCTCACTGAATCAACGAGTTGGTCGCCATCAAGCGCACTCAGTTCGGACCTTATAAGATTATCAAAAAACTCAACCACGGTAGATACGAAGTCCAGAAGATCGGCGAACATGAGGGCACATTAAGAACGAATACCATAGCAGAGAATATGAAGAAATGGAATCCGTCATTCGGGTCGAATGAACCGTCAGGATAGCCGATTGTGGGATGGGAGGCCAGACAATCGAACACGAGACACACGCACTAATGTACATAATATAATAATAATAATGGAGGCGCTACAGTCCGAGGTGGACCTGGGCCTAGGTTCTTAGCAACCACTCGTGTTGTGCGTGCTATTGTTCTCTCACGAGTGGAGGGGACCTACAATTTAATGCCGACTCCGAACGGCGAGATTGAGAAGCTTTTTTCTAGACAGTTATACTCTTTGAGCATTGTCAGTGACTCGAAAGAGGTGGAGCCGTGAAAAAATGTTTGATGTTTTTTTCGAGATTCGAACCGACGACCTCGAGCGTAGGAGTCGACGCACCTACCCACTACGCCACGGCGCCCACCAATGTACATACAAACCGTATAACAGATGACTTTAACGAATAGGCGACAAAAGCATACGAAAGAAACAAATCACGCGACAGAACGAACGGTTCACGATCAGGCGACTAGACGGATAACAGACCGAGCGAGACATACAGGCATTAATACATAGACACACTAACCAAAGAAGAGGACAGTTACTATAGAGAACAAAGAACTACATACGCACACGAAATACACCGCAGCCATACAAGCTTACGCACATACAAAACAGACCACGAGGACGAGACAAAAACGACACAGGCAGTCAGTCGTCAAAATACCGCCAGAGCGAAAGGAGTATTATTAAATAATATAATATAATAAATAAACATTTAAAAAAAACATCGAACGAGGCATTTCACTTCTAGTCCGAGACAAATCCTATATGTATATATGAATAACTTTCTTAATTTTTGTGCTGCTTGCCAATTTACGACTGGCAAGGGGCATAGAATAAGAATTAAGGTTGGTTCCACTTATCGACGCAAAATTCGACCCATCTGATTGTGTTAGGGAACTTCCCGAGAGGTTGCATACTGCCTACGGCTCGGAGGGTTATCGGAGGACAGAAAGTGAGTACGCTGATTTAGAGATCTTCCCGAAAGAGGAGTTCACTAATTTAGACCACTCCTCGGAAACCTACATCATAGGTGTGTTGGGAACAGAGGATGGGGATGGCAAATTCCTCCATTTCTCGACGCAGCCCACGGCTTATAGGTGCAAGGGCCGAGGTTGGAAACAATTATAACAAACAAACAGAAAAAAATAAATAAATAAATACAATAAAAAAAAATAAAAATAAAACGGCACACCCTTCGGGTTAGGGGTGTGAATACTCCCGAGGTAGGCATGCCTGTCGTAAAAAGCGACTAAAATCCACCCTCGTATACATGGGTCAATATGTATATAAAAAAGAAACAAGCAATAAATATAACAAAAGGGAATAATACCCCAGGTGGCAGTCCAGGTTCACTAAAAAATCCACCCTCTTCGGAGGTCGGCTTATTGCATCTAATAAATCACTTTGCGAAGAACTCCGGGGTAACACGGTCTCCACCACCAAAGCCGTGCGTCTCTGGAAAATGATGTCCGCCGGAGGAGGAAACGCAGGACAAACGGGACTCAGCGAAATGAAACCAAATGGCGGAAAAAAACAAAGAACTTCGCCTTAAACTAAATAAAATGGATCTTCTTTTTCAAGAACTTAAAAAAGAAGTAGACTTATTTAAAAAAAGAAAACGAGGCTCTAAAGAGCTTAAAATCACAAGAAAAACGCGAAGCTACAGTTAGTCCCAAATACCATACGGATCAAGAGGAGCTGGAGCGCGAAACAAATCGCGCGTTAAAGAAAAGACCCAACAAGAAATGAAAAGCTGGATCATCGCCGGAAATTGAGATCCTAAGGCAGAGTGTTGAAGAAAGGCTAAATCGAAAATTATCTCACGGAAAACCACGTCCTCCGCCTGCTATTAATGTCGTCGGCATTACGGACTACAGAAAATTGCATCGTCTGCTTAAAGAAATTGTCACTTCGGAATTTAAAGTCACATCATTCCGGAATAACGAATGGAAAATTAACGTACTCGTAGATGACGCCGACAGTATCTAAAAAACTCAATACAGAAAGGATACAGTGGTATACTTATTCAAATAAGTTAGAGAGACCACTTCGCGTTATAGCAAGGGACTCCATCCATCCTGCACAAAAGACGACATCATAAGTGACCTTAAGACAAAAGGCCTATAAATTATTGACGCAGTAAATATCTTGAAAATGACAAAACAAAAAACCGAAGGCGGCCAGGAAATCTTGGTCAATTATTGTTTATGCTCACTTTTGAGAGAAATGAAAATATGAACGATATTTACAAAATAAAAAATATTCTGAATATAGTGGTTAAAATCGAGCCCATGCGCACAAATTCGAAATCGATACCGCAGTGCAAACGTTGCCAAGGCTTTAATCACACACATTCCTATTGCCAAAAAGAACCGAAGTGTGTAAAATGTGTCGGAAGTCACTTATCCGAGAAATGCGGTTTAAGCAAAGAAGCCCCAGCGACTTGCGCAAATTGCAAAGGCAACCATCCTGGAAACTATAGCGGTTGTGAAATTGCAAAGGAATTGCAAAAAAGGCGTGATGCATTGCATCAAAATGCTATGCCAACGAAAGAGAGACGAGAAACTGCAAAGAATAAAGTTGATATATCTATAAAGGAAATACCTAAAGAGAAACATAATATGGTATCCTGGTCGAAAATAAAGGACAGCGCGAAATGTAATAAGTAATGGCAAAACAAACAAAAAAAGATAATACTTCTATGACGGACCCAGTCGCGCAAGTATTCTCTATAATCCTTGAGAAACTTGAGAAACAATCAAAAATTAACAATTTAATACTTAACAAACTAAGTAAACTTGATATACAACCTACTCGTAAGACTAAAAAATCATGAATGTCAACAAACCCATAATAATTTTAACATGAAACGCAAATGGACTCAAAGATAAAATCACAGAACTAGAGGTATTCTTACGAAGTGTTAAAATTGACGTATGCTTAATCTCGGAAACCCATTTGACAAAGGAATCTCAAATAAAAGTAAAAGGATTCTGTGCGTACCACGCATTACATCCCTCGGGAAGACCCAGAGGAGGTTCATCCTTATTTATTAAAGATTACATTAAGCATTCGATCAATTATACGACAGAACTCGATACAAGCAACTTCAGTTCGGGTAAAGAACAAGACAACGGATATCAATATATCGTCTCTTTACTTTCCTCCGCGTTGTAAGCTTACAAGAAACGAACTTGTAGATTTTTTCAACTCACTCGGAACGAATTTTTTTATTGGTAGCGATTTTAACGCTAAATACACGTTTTGGGGTTCGAGAAAAAATTCAACAAAAGGTAGACTGCTGTTCAAAGTCGGTATGGATTTCGGAGTAGACTTCCATTCGACAGGAAAACCGACATACTCCGACGTAGCAAAAATACCAGACCTGGTAGACTTTTTCGTTACAAAAGGAGTAAATACCAATCTCGTGAAAATAGAAGAAGGCTTTGACCTTTTCTCTGACCACTCACCGATGATTTTAACTATTAGTGATAGACTAATAAAAGTAGAAGGTGTACTTAAAATACTTAAAAAATCACGAGACCTCGGTTTATCTTGAAGGCTTAACAAACGAAAAAACTTCGAATTACTCGCTCTGGAAAGCAGTGAAATATATAAAGAAACCTCAAATGCAATCGGCACCAATTAGAAATAACAATGGTGAGTGGGCAAAGAGTGACAAAGAAAAGGCAGATCTCTTTGCTGAACACCTAGAAGAAACGTTTAAGCCTTTTGATGGTCAAATGTTGATGGACAATCCAAGCGATATGACGACTACATCCGATAACATTAGAATAAAGCGTGTGTCGTTATCCTAACTCTACCAGGCAATTATAAATCTGAAAATTAACAAAGCACCTGGCTATGACTTTATTACCGCACAAATACTCAAGGAATTACCAAAAAAGCGATTATTAAACTTCAATATTTAATAAATGCCTCGTTTAGACTATTATATGTCCCAGATTCGTGGAAAGTGGCAGAAGTGATAATGGTTCCGAAACCGGGTAAGCCGCCAAACGACAAAAAATCATATAGACCAATATCACTTCTGCCTATAATATCAAAGCTATTCGAGAAACTTATATTGCGACGTGTTCAACCAGTCATAGAAGAAAGACGACTTATCCCTGATCATCAATTTGGATTTCGCACGAATCACTCCACAATTGACCAGGTATATAGAATAACTAACGAAATTGAAAAAGCATTTGGAGGAAAAAAAGATTTTCTCTAGCGTTTTACTTGACGTGTCACAGGCTTTTGACAAAGTTTGGCACGATGGTCTAAAATTGAAAATAAGTAGGATCTTTCCGAAAAATATATATAGGATTCTAAAATCCTACTTCGACAATAGAATATTCAGAGTTAAGTACGGAATGGACTACTCCGGGTTTAAGGAGATTGCGGCCGGAGTTCCGCAACTGAGTATTCTTGGTCCCACTCTGTTTTTATTATATACACGCGACATACCTCAAACTGAGGGTACAGTAATAGCAACGTTCGCGGACGATACGGCTATTATCGTTACAACAACTAGTTACAGCAACTAGCTCTAAACAAAATATGCGATTGGACAAAACTCTGGCGCATTGCTCTTAATGAGACTAAATCTACGCATATTAATTTTACATATAAAAACATAGACAATTTACCCGTGTTCATTAATTCGGTACAAGTACCGTACGCAAATGAAGACAAATATCTCGGGATGACGTTAGACGCAAAGCTCAAATGGAAGGCACACGTCAAAAAAAGTGACGAACTTGAGAATCGATTTAAAGAAATGTACTCGTTACTTGGACGACATTCCAAGTTAAGCATATATAACAAACTGGTTATATATAAGCAAAGCCTATAAGCTAAAGCCTATATGGACCTATGGTATACAACTCTGGGGTTGCACTAAAGCAAGTAACAGAGAATTTATACAGTCATTCCAAAATAAGGTTTGAAGAGTTATCGTGAGTGCTCCCTGGTATCTTCGTAACAGTGATATACAAAGGGATCTACAAATTGCAACCGTGGACGAAGAAATAACAAACTTCATTGTAACCATGCCATACTCCAAACATTGGACATGCGAAACCTCGTGCGCCGACTTCAACGAACGAAACCGTTCGATTTAGCGTAATGAGTAGTAGCCGCTCCTAACGGTCTCAGCAGGTGATTTTACGGAAAATCTACCTGCCTCACGCGTAAAAATATTGAAAGTGAAACTACTGGATGAGGAAACTTAGTTGTAGTAAAGTACAAAATTCTAAAAGGGAAGGGTGTGATTAGTCAGTAAAAATCTGACACTACTATGAGCACACGGGTATCATAGTGTCTTATTGAAGATTCACACCAACCTAAGAAAAAAAATAAATAAAAAATACGGCACACCGTCAAGGGCACTTTCCATCGCAAAGACCAAGGATCTGGTGGAGAGGACATTCTTTATTCCTGATCTGAACGAGAAAGTGACCAACGTTGTTACAGGTTGTGTGAAATGCGTCGTTGCGGAAGCCAAAACGGGAAAAAAGGAAGGTTATCTTAACCAAGGAAGACAAGCCTTTAGGAACGTACCACATCGACCACGTTGGGCCGCTAGAACAAACCCACAAGAAATACAACCATATTCTAGTGGTGGTCGACGCCTTCTCCAAATTTGTATGGCTACATCCAACGAAGAGTACGGGAACGGCCGAAGTAGTTCAAAGATTGAAGGAGCAGTCTAGGGTCTTTGGCAACCCGCGACGAATTATATCCGACAGGGGAACAGCGTTCACATCAGCAGCGTTCAGAGAATACTGTCAAGAGGAGGACATTCAACATTTATTGATCTCCACGGGAGTTCCTCGAGGCAACGGCCAGGTGGAAAGAATCCACAAGATCGTCATTCCGATGTTAATCAAGTCCTGTATAGGGAGTGCAAATAAATGGTACCAGCACCTCGATAAAGTGCAACAAGTACTGAACAACTATCCACCAAGGAGTACAAAGTTCAGCCCATTCCGAATTCTGATGGGTATCGAAATGCGTGTTCCAGACTATCCGGATCTGAGGGAGATCCTCACTGAATCAACGAGTTGGTCGCCATCAAGCGCACTCAGTTCGGTACTGGGATGAAATTGCGACCAAAGTACTTCGGACCTTATAAGATTATCAAAAAACTCAACCACGGTAGATACGAAGTCCAGAAGATCGGTGAACATGAGGGCACATTAAGAACGAATACCATAGCAGAGAATATGAAGAAATGGAATCCGTCATTCGGGTCGAATGAACCGTCAGGATAGCCGATTGTGGGATGGGAGGCCAGACAATCGAACACGAGACACACGCACTAATGTACATAATATAATAATAATAATGGAGGCGCTACAGTCCGAGGTGGACCTGGGCCTAGCTTCTCAGCAACCACTCGTGTTGTGCGTGCTATTGTTCTCTCACGAGTGGAGGGACCTACAATTTAATGTCGACTCCGAACGGCGAGATTGAGAAGCTTTTTTCTAGACAGTTATACTCTTTGAGCATTGTCAGTGACTCGAAAGAGGTGGAGCCGTGAAAAAATGTTTGATGTTTTTTTCGAGATTCGAACCGACGACCTCGAGCGTAGGAGTCGACGCACCTACCCACTACGCCACGGCGCCCACCAATGTACATACAAACCGTATAACAGATGACTTTAACGAATAGGCGACAAAAGCATACGAAAGAAACAAATCACGCGACAGAACGAACGGTTCACGATCAGGCGACTAGACGGATAACAGACCGAGCGAGACATACAGGCATTAATACATAGACACACTAACCAAAGAAGAGGGCAGTTACTACAGAGAACAAAGAACTACACACGCACACGAAATACACCGCAGCCATACAAGCTTACGCACATACAAAACAGACCACGAGGACGAGACAAAAAGGACACAGGCAGTCAGTCGTCAAAATACCGCCAGAGCGAAAGGAGTATTATTAAATAATATAACATCGAACGAGGCGTTTCATTTCTCGTCCGAGACAAAATCTACAAAGTCCGGGATCTAAAGGGAACATACACTAAGATTTTAACTCGCCGGGGAAAATAAAGAAATTAAGTCCGCTAAGACTAATGTGTTAACTTCCTCACCACGTAAAAAACGTACGAGTTCAGAGAACACAAACTGCCTCGGATATGGACGGATTAACTGTTGACGACCCTAGCAAACGAAAAAAGGACAATGATTTTCGGTTCTGCACGTGGAATGTGAGGTCCTTGAACAGACCACGTGCAGCCGATGAACTCGCGGAGGCCCTAGACTGCTATAAAGCAGACGTTACCGCAATCCAGGAAGTGCGATGGGATGGGCCGGGCAAAAAGAGGATGAAAAACTGCGATATCTATTACGGCGATTGTTACAGAGAGCGAAGGCAGCGATTATTTGGATGTGGATTTGTTGTTCGAGGCAGACTTAGGCAAAAAGTCTTAAGCTTTAAGTACATAAGCGAGCGCCTCATAACAATCCGCATCAAGGCTAAGTTCGGCAACATCAGCCGAACGGAGGACAAGGATGATGATAGCAATGATGACTTCCATGATCTCCTAGAAAGAACGTACGATCAATGTCCCTGCTACGAAACCAAGATCATTCTAAGAGATTTTAACACTAAGCTGGGTAAAGAGGACATCTTTGCTAGAGTCATCGGTAAACAGAGCCTGCACGACACCACGTCCAACAACGGACTCAGGCTGGTGGACTTTGTTTCGGGGCGAAACGTCTCTGCAGCTAGCACGCGGTTCCCACACCTCAACATCCATAAAGGGACCTGGCGGTCCCCTGATCATTCAACCGTCAACCAGTTTTGATCACGTTGCGATCGACGTCAGACACTCCTCCAGTATTCTTGATGTCCGAACGTTCCGAGGCGTCAACATCGACTCGGACCATTTCCTTGTTGTAGCCAAGGTAAGGACACGAATATCGAGAGAACAACGGAGTCGAGGAAGACAACCACAGTTTGACGTCGGAAAGTTACAATCGCAACAGACTGCCAGGAACTTTGCCGATCGAGTCTCCCTGAAACTCTCCGAAAGTTCGACGTCGCCTGCACTAACAATAGACGAAGAATGGAAACGTTGTCAAAGAGCCATCAGAGAAGCCGCTACTGATGTGCTGGGTTTTAAAACGCCAAAAAGGAAAAACCCCTGGTTTGACAACGAGTGCAGGCAGGAACATGCAGCAAAGCAAGAAGCCTACCGGGCAACGCTGCATTAAACTACGAGAGCTGTTCGTGAGCTCTACAAACAGAAACGAAGGGAAGAGAACCGGCTTCTCAGGAAGAAAAAGAAAGAGCACGGGAAGCGCGCCATCGAGGAGATGGAGAGGTGTTATGGCAGGAATGATGTCCGAAAGTTTTACCAAAGGGTAAAACAAAGGGTAAAACTTTTGTCGAACGGATATAACGTTCGGACAGAAGGCTGCCGGGACGAGAATGGACAACTAGTAGTCGATTCGCAGTCTATACTGGGAATTTGGAAAAATCATTTCTGCAGACTTTTAAACGGCTATGAGGACACAAATACCGCTGTCAGGTAGAATGTTCCACTCAACTCAACGGACGATGATAGAAAAGAATACCGTCCCCAAGACCTAGACGAAGTCAAGATAGCGATATCGAGACTGAAGTCTAATAAGGCTGCAGGTGCAGATAGTCTGTCCGCTGAAATGCAGCTGGAGATGATCTGGTACGGGCCATGCACCTGCTCATCTGTAAGATATGGTCGGGGGAAAGAATGCCCGATGAGTGGAATCTTAGTATCGTTTGCCCGATCCACAAGAAAGGAGACCCCTTTGACTGCGCCAACTATCGGGGGATAAGTCTCCTTAACATTGCGTATAAGATCTTCTCTGCCGTTTTGTGTGAACGCCTGAAACCATTCGTGAACAAACTGATAGGTCCCTATCAGTGTGGTTTAAGGCCCGGGAAGACCACCATCGATCAAATTTTCACACTGCGGCAGATCCTGGAGAAGACCCAAGAAATGCAAATTGACACATTATCCGTCGATTTCAAGGCCGCATACGACAGCGTGTATAGAGACGAGCTTAACAGCGCCATGTCTAGTTTTGACATTCCTGCAAAACTCGTCAGACTGAGCAGGATGACGATGGAGAACTCTCGCTGCTCCATCAAGGTCGGCAACGAACTCACCGAGACCTTCAATGTCAAAAAAGGTTTTAGAAAAGGCGACGCGCTGTCATGTGACTTCTTTAACATCGTTCTTGAGAAGATCGTGCAAAACTCACTGGCCAACACAAGAGGCACGATCTTTGGTCCTGTTTGCGTTGATGGCATTTGGAGGAGAAGATTCAACCACGAACTGTATGGGCTGTACAGCGACATGAGTCTAGCCAGGCGTCTACGAATCCAACGCCTAAGATGGCTAGGCCATGTAGAGCGTATGGACAACTAAGCTCCGGCCCGAAGAGTCTTCGACTCTGAGCCTGTGGGACAACGCAATAGAGGATGTCCACGTACAAGGTGACGCACACAAGTCGAGGGGGACCTCGGCCGGCTTGGTGTGCGAAACTGGAGACAGCTGGCGAAAGATCGTGCTGGCTGGAGAGGCATGTTGAGTGAGGCCCAGGTCCACCTCGGACTGTATCGCCCTAAGAAGAAGAAGAAGAAGAAGAAGACTAATGTGTTCGGAATTTGTGCAAAGTGATCGTCATATCAAAAATCGTGTGAGCGCGAGGAAACAGACAGTGACAACGGCGACATCAATCCCGTTCGGACGCAGTGAAAAAACAAAAAGAAAGGAAAAGGGCAACAACTGAAGGGCGATATCGCGTAAATTTCAAGTGAACAAAAAACTTAAAGTTGTGCGAAGAACAATAACGGCACGCACAAAAAAAAGGAAAGAAAATTTAACCGTATCGTCGTTGTGTGCTCCAACAAAAAAGAAGAGTCGTGTCCAGGCAGAAAGTGGAAATCGCAAGCTGGTGAAGCGGTAAAGACAACGAGGTTGCTGTAGAAGACAACGGCGGTTGTTGTACAAGTCAACGGTTGCTGATTAACAACGGGGTATAGCTGCATATAGACCAGCATAGCTGAAATAATATTGCTGAAGGGTAAATAGTTTTAGTTTTCCTGCTGATAAAATAAATAACCGATAAGTTATATCTTGAATTAATTTTGAATTTTGTACACATTGTTAACTGTAATTGAAAATGGAGTTAAATGAAATCCTGACTCTGACAGTAGACGCTCTCAAAGCAAAACTAACTGAATTGAATTTACCGACAAGCGGACGTAAGTACTTACTCCAGGACAGGTTTCTTGACCACTTTGGACCATCCCGGGGCGAAGATGAGGGGTGGTTAGAGGAGGAAACGTTTGAAGAGGCTCAGGGGGAGGAGATCCAAGGGGATTCAATATCGATACGTGAGGCATCGGGTAAGTCAGGAAATTTCACTCTTCGCGACATCAAGGAGTCCATGACTATATTCGACGGATCTGGCAGCATGAACGTCAACATATGGCTGAAGGAGTTCGATGAAACTGCAACCGCCGTAAATTGGGACAATATTCAAAAATATGTCTACGCCAAGCAACTGCTAAAGGGAGCCGCCAAGTTTTTTCTCCGGAGCCAACCTGGGATAAAGAATTGGTCAGCGTTGAAGAAGTCACTCATCACCGAATTTGGGGCAAAATTATCGACGGCGGAGGTTCACCGAAAGCTGAAAATGCGTCACAAGAAACCAACAGAGAGTTTGCAGGAGTATCAGAAAGTCTCATCGAATATAACGCGGAAGGGATCCCAGACGCTAGGCCAAATAAAGCAGTTCTGTACCAGGCGTGTACCATCGGCGAACTCAAAGCCCAAATTAAAATATACGAGAGATTAAAGGGTCCCGTTCTGCATGCGTCGTACTCGAGAGCCAACTCCAGATCGGTAGTCAGCAGTAGTGTACCGGCAATGATTAAGTCCGAGAGAAAGGATAAGGCTTGTTTTTTTGGCCAGGGATTGTCGACCAAAATCTTCCGCTTGTTTCCAGTGTGGTCAACCAGGTCACAGAGCAAGAGAATGCAGGGCAGACATGCAGCAAACACGAAGGCAAGGTGGGGACAGGAGCGGTCACACTGCAGCAACGGGTGATCGAAACAGGTCTTGGCCGGGCGCAAGGGTCAATCTGGCAATTGGGTCCAACCGGGTGTTCAAGAGTATCCCTGTGGGAGGTTCTACTCTATGCGCATTAGTGGACACTGGAAGCGACTTATGCCTTCTACGGTATGACAGCTTGCTGCTGATGGAGTACCGGGAGTTGAAGGCGGACAAACGGAATCTTGTGGGCATCGGTCAGCAAAGGGTTACGACGTTAGGTAGCATTTGCGTGGAGTTCGAGGTAGATAGGATCCCGTTGCAACTAAATTTCCATGTGGTGCAGAAAGGGGATTTGCAGTATGCGGCGGTCACCGGGAACGACATCCTCGAAAAGGTGGACTTGATGATAACCATTGAAGCAAGCAAGCCAGGCAGAATTCACGTGAAGAGATGGATATAGCGTCGGAAATTAGAAGTAATGTGAGTATCGTCAGCAGGGCGGTGGACGACGCCAGAACCGTTGGGCTGGGCGGAAGTCGTGAGTATATTGCTGTTTGCGGTAAAAGTGAGCACGAACCAGAGGTACTGGAGGTAAGCGACAGCGAGTTGAGCGGAAGCGTAGAGTGCGTCGCCGACGGACGTATTTGAATCGGCAGAGGAATTCGAAAGGCTTTGCTTGTATGCTGAGCAGGCAGCGTTGAATGGAGAACTGAATCTCGAACTAAGCCACTTGGACATCGACACCCGAGAGGAGTTGTTGCGTATCACTGGGGAATACAATTCAACCGGCGAGAAGCCATCACCAGTCAGCATGAAGCTCATTCTAAAAGATAACATTCCAGTCTTTCAATGGCCAAGGAGAATGGAGCGCGCTGATCAAGTCCTAGTACATGAGCAGGTGAAACAATTGCTAGCAGAAAGGATTATACAACCAAGTCGTTCCGAGTATGCGTCACCACTCGTCTTAGTGTCAAAAAAGAACGGAACCAAGAGGCTGTACTGCGATTACCGGAGAGTAAATGAGAAGATCACGAGGGATAATTTTCCGATGGTGCTGATCGACGAAGGTCTTGAGCATTTGCAGGGAGCAAAAGTGTTCACATAGCTCGACCTAAAGGACGGTTTCTTTCATGTCCCGATGGATCCAGGTTCTAGAAAGTACACGGTATTCGTCACCCAAGATGAACAGTTTGAATTCCTATATGTTCCATTCGGCATATCGAATTCCCGGGTAGTATTTGCAAGGTTCATCAATGCTATATACCGGACATTAATCCGAGCAGGCGTAGTAGAAGCATACATGGACGATCTCATAGTACCATCGAAGGATGAAGTGGAAGGTATAAGGAAGTTGAAGAAGGTCCTCGAGGTCACTGCAAAGTACGGTCTACGTTTAAATTGGTGTAAATGCAAATTTTTTCTTGGATATATCGTTGAAAACAACGTGATGCGGCCATCTGGAGAAAAGACAAGAGCGGTGAGGGACTACCCGGCGCTCGCGGATAAAAAAGCGCTTTAACGTTTCCTGGGCCTCGCATCTTATTTCCGCTGGTTTGTGGAAGGTTTGGCCATCGTCGCCAAACCTTTGTCCGACCTACTACGAAAGGAAGCTAAATTCGATTGGGGAGAGGAGCAGACCGACATAATTTGAGCAGTTGAAAGCAGCCCTAACCAAGTCGCCTGTTCTCAAGCTGTTTAATCCTCAAGCGGATACCGAAGTTCACACGGACTCAGGCTCAAAACTGGTCCATTGTGTTGTTCAAAGATTCGGTAAAGGATCTGGTAGTAGTACCTACGTCGATGGAGCAGGAAATCATCAATACGGCACACCCTTCGGGTTAGGGGTTAGAATACTCCCGAGGTAGGCATGCCTGTCGTAAAAGGCGACTAAAATCCACCCTCGTATACATAGGTCAATATGTATATAAAAAAGAAGCATGCAATGAATAAAAGAAAAATGAATAATACCCCAGGTGGCAGTCCAGGTTCACTGGAAAATCCACCCTCTTCGGAGGTCGGCTCTACGGATTCTGGGGAGAGCCAATTATTGCATCTAATAAATCCCTTTGCGAAGAACTCAGGGGTAACACGGTCTCCACCACTAAAGCCGTGCGTTGCCGGAAAAAGAAGTCCGCCGGAGGAGGAAACGCAAGACAAACTTGACTCAGCGAAATGGAACCAAATGGCGAAAGAAAACAAAGAACTCCGCCTTAAACTAAATAAAATGGATCTTTTTTTTCAAGAACTTAAAAAAGAAGTAGACTTATTTAAAAACAGAAAACGAGACTCTAAAGAGCTTAAAATCACAAGAAAAACGCGAAGCTACAGTTAGTCCCAAATACCATACGGATGAAGAGGAGCTGGAGCGCGAAACAAATCGCGCGTTAAAGAAAAGCCCCAACAAGAAACGAAAAGCTGGATCATCGCCGGAAATTGAGATCCTAAGGCAGAGTGTTGAAGAAAGGCTAAATCGAAAATTATCTCACGGAAAACCACGTCCTCCGCCTGCTATTAATGTCGTCGGCATTACGGACTACAGTGAATTGCATCGTCTGCTTAAAGAAATTGTCACTTCGGAATTCAAAGTCACATCATTCCGGAATAACGAATGGAAAATTAACGTACTCGTAGATGACGCCGACAGTTACCGCGCTGTATCTAAAAAACTCAATACAGAAAGGATACAGTGGTATACTTATTCAAATAAGTTAGAGAGACCACTTCGCGTTATAGCAAGGGACTCCATCCATCCTGCACAAAAGACGACATCATAAGTGACCTTAAGACAAAAGGCCTACAAATTATTGACGCAGTAAATATCTTGAAAAAGACAAAACAAAAAACCGAAGGCGGCCAGGAAATCTTGGTCAAGCATGGACTTCCATTGTTTATGCTCACTTTCGAGAGAAATGAAAATATGAACGATATTTACAAAATAAAAAATATTCTGAATATAGTGGTTAAAATCGAGCCCATGCGCACAAATTCGAAATCGATACCGCAGTGCAAACGTTGCCAAGGTTTTAATCACACACAGTCCTATTGCCAAAAAGAACCGAAGTGTGTAAAACGTGCCGGAAGTCATTTATCCGAGAAATGCGGTTTAAGCAAAGAAGCCCCAGCGACTTGCGCAAATTGCAAAGGCAACCATCCTGCAAACTATCGCGGTTGTGAAGTTGCGAGGGAATTGCAAAAAAGGCGTGATGCTTTACATCAAAATGCTATGCCAACGAAAGAGAGACGAGAAACTGCAAAGAACAAAGTTGATATATCTATAAAGGAAATACCTAAAGAGAAACATAATATGGTATCCTCGTCGAAAATAAAGGACAGCGCGAAATGTAATAAGTAATGGCAAAACAAACAAAAAAAGATAATACTTCTATGACGGACCCAGTCGCGCAAGTATTCTCTATAATCCTTGAGAAACTTGAGGAACAATCAAAAATTAACAATTTAATATTTAACAAACTAAGTAAACTTGATGTACAACCTACTCGTAAGACTAAAAAATCATGAATGTCAACAAACCCATAACAATTTTAACATGAAACGCAAATGGACTCAAAGATAAAATCACAGAACTAGAGGTATTCTCGGAAACCCATTTGACAAAGGAATCTCAAATAAAAGTAAAAGGATTCTGTGCGTACCACGCATTACATCCCTCGGGAAGACCCAGAGGAGGTTCATCCTTATTTATTAAAGATTATATTAAGCATTCGATCAATCATACGACAGAACTCGACACTATACAAGCAACTTCAGTTCGGGTAAAGAACAAGACAGCGGATATCAATATATCGTCTCTTTACTTTCCTCCGCGTTGTAAGCTTACAAGAAACGAACTTGTAGATTTTTTCAACTCACTCGGAACGAATTTTTTTATTGGTAGCGATTTTAACGCTAAATACACGTTTTGGGGTTCGAGAAAAAATTCAACAAAAGGTAGACTGCTGTTCAAAGTCGGTATGGATTTCGGAGTAGACTTCCATTCGACAGGAAAACCGAATGGACTCCGACGTAGCAAAAATACCAGACCTGGTAGACTTTTTCGTTACAAAAGGAGTAAATACCAATCTCGTGAAAATAGAAGAAGGCTTTGACCTTTCCTCTGACCACTCACCGATGATTTTAACTATTAGTGATAGACTAATAAAAGTAGAAGGTGTACTTAGATTAACAAATAACAGAACTAATTGGAACGGCTTTAAGCATGACTGCGAAACTAACACTATGTTGAATGTGTCGCTAAAAACACCATTCATTCAGAAGATCGGCGAACATGAGGGCACATTAAGAACGAATATCATAGCAGAGAATATGAAGAAATGGAATCCGTCATTCGGGTCGAATGAACCGTCAGGATAGCCGATTGTGGGATGGGAGGCCAGACAACCGAACACGAGACACACGCACTAATGTACATAATATAATAATAATAATGGAGGCGCTACAGTCCGAGGTGGACCTGGGCCTAGGTTCTTAGCAACCACTCGTGTTGTGCGTGCTATTGTTCTCTCACGAGTGGAGGGGACCTACAATTTAATGCCGACTCCGAACGGCGAGATTGAGAAGCTTTTTTCTAGACAGTTATACTCTTTGAGCATTGTCAGTGACTCGAAAGAGGTGGAGCCGTGAAAAAATGTTTGATGTTTTTTTCGAGATTCGAACCGACGACCTCGAGCGTAGGAGTCGACGCACCTACCCACTACGCCACGGCGCCCACCAATGTACATACAAACCGTATAACAGATGACTTTAACGAATAGGCGACAAAAGCATACGAAAGAAACAAATCACGCGACAGAACGAACGGTTTACGATCAGGCGACTAGACGGATAACAGACCGAGCGAGACATACAGACATTAATACATAGACACACTAACCACATAAGAGGACAGTTACTATAGAGAACAAAAAACTACACACGCACACGAAACATACAAAACAGACCACGAGGACAAGACAAAAACGACACAGGCAGTCAGTCGTCGAACTACCGCCAGAGCGAAAGCAGTATCATTAAATAATATAATATAATAAATAAACATTTAAAAAAACATCGAACGAGGCGTTTCATTTCTAGTCCGAGACAAATCCTATATATATATATGAATAACTTTCTTAATTTTGGTGCTGCTTGCCAATTTACGACTGGCAAAGGGCATAGAATAAGAATTAAGGTTGGTTCCACTTATCGACGCAAAATTCGACCCATCTGAGTGTGTTAGGGAACTTCCCGAGAGGTTGCATACTGCCTACGGCTCGGAGGGTTATCGGAGGACAGAAAGTGAGTACGCTGACTTAGAGAATTTCCCGAAAGATTAGTTCACTAATTTGGGCCACTCCTCGGAAACCTACATCATAGGTGTGTTGGGAACAGAGGATGGGGATGGCAAATTCCTCCATTTCTCGACGTAGCTCACGGCTTATAGGTGCAAGGGCCGAGGTTGGAAACAATTATAACAAACAAACAGAAAAAAATTAATAAATAAATGGAATAAAAAAAAATAAAAATAAATAAATCTCTATACATAAAAATCAATGTTTGTTTGTTTGACCTTTATAGACTCTTAAATGATAAGAGATAGAGCACTGATCTCTTTGGCAACTTTGTTCAGAATTCTGTGGAAAAGGTTTTTGTACAAAAGTGAGACCATTTGGGGCCATTGGGGTAGAGGTGGAGTTGCTATTGATTTTGAAAAATTGTCGCACCCCCTCGAGTTATATATCAATCGATAGATCTTTTGAGATGAGGTAGAGGTTTGCTTCAATACTTTTTGATCCAATGTTCCATTCGAAAAATAGGGAGCTCCAAAGTTTTTTTTTAATGCGTCCACCCCTGCCATTTCTTAACCAAAGTATTTAAAAATCTGAAAAAATCACAAAAACTTGGCTTCATTGAGTACTTTCATTTAAAATAATATCAAGCATTCTGGCTCTAATAGCTTTCGAGATATTGGCCAAAAACGGTCAGTCATCGAAATGCGAATTTTTGAGATCTGAGAACGCAGTTTTGAAGACCTCAGTGTAGGCATTAAGAAATGATAAATATCAAAATATCGATTTATGTGGAAATTTTGAGATATCGAAGATATGTGATAAATATTTTCATTTTCACACATAAATTTCTTGCTGTGTTCAACCACTCCATCCGCTGATGAGTGCGAGTACAACTCAAACTTGCCCAGTTTGAATTATAAAAATGTATCCTTGATAAGTTTGATTTGTTATTAAAATTATAACAAGACCGCAAAAACAATGACCCGAAAACCATATCTCGGGCACTGAGTGCCCAGAGTTCATAATCATTCAATCGTTCATAACAAGTTCATAATTGCTATCAATATGATATTGGCACTGCGGTGACATAAAAACATGTATTTATGAGTAGTTTCCGGTAGCGAGTGGGATAACCCGAGAATAGATAAATATAATCCTAGACGAGTAGCTCCGCTGATTGAAGTTGATGAAAAGGATTAATTTCACATCAGAAGTTCGAGTATGAGTTTGCGAGAAATCTCTAATGTATTTCCTGGCCAAGCATTATGTTTTTGGGAAGACACGCTGTTGAGTGTACTCAATCAAATGGTAAAAACGTGGATTGCCGCATGCACATATTTTGATTTGGTTATTTGAAAATATCACGCCAAATCAAATTGACCAAGTCATCTCAGCAGAAATATTGTACCAAATGCCGAAGTTGATCCAGGCTCATTTGAAGTCGTTTCCAAAAACATGTTTCACGGCCCATGTGGCTTACGGAAAAATGATTTGCCATGCATGTCTGATGGGAAATGCACAAAACGGTACCGAAGAGATTTTGTTGCGGAAACTGTTACTGGAAACGACGGATATCCACTTTACCGTCGACGATCGACTGAAGATGGTGGCAAATCTATCATTTCGAAATTTTTCTCTCGGCTCGGACATAATTTGTAATTTCATTTCCTCCTTCGAAAACTTTAACTGGAAACCAGTTTGACTTTTTGTCGGTCACCAATTCTGCCGATGAAACTTGTTCTAAAATCAGGTCACAATCAAGAAGTAATTTCATTTCCTCCTTCGAAAACTTTAATTGGAAACCAGTCTGACTTTTTGTCGGTCACCAATTCTGCCGATGAAACTTATTCTAAGATCACATTACAATCAAGTAGACGAATTGAGTGGGCAACTTCGCGGATATTTTCCGGGTACTTACATTTTCTGTTCCTAACAGTTTCCTCAGAAGTTCGTTTGTGTGATTCCCGCACGTTGATAGGAAATTAGCTTTTTGCTGTCGTCCTGTACTAAGTTTGCCTAGAAATGCTACTTCACTTGGAACAGATAACTGTCCCACGTTTCCTTCCGTCTAATTTAGCGAAAAGAATTAGCACATCAGAAACGCAATTGTCAAAAAATTGAGCCATGGAATCACCAACAATTTATACATCGCGTCGACTCCGTAACTTATTTTAGGACAGTGGATGTGCCGCAAATTTTGTTATTCGACGAACAACTTATCCTCCTTTTATCCCCACTGAAGCCTCTCTCCTTAGCTAGGGGGACCAACTGCAATCGGCCACTCCAATATAACAATCACACCTACATCGATTTGAGGTTGGAATATTTGATATTTGCACTTCTGAATTCTGCTTTTGTTGTTATCGGAAGTTTTTGAGTTGATGTGAGTAAAGTTCGCGGCCTTAGAGCGAATCTCTTCGCTGTGTACGTCCACTATCTATCCATTATAATCCAGCTGTCTTGGCACTGAGTAAAACACAGGTTGTGAAGAAAAACAATTTATCGGGCTTAAACCTACCTGGATATAATTTGATACCCCTTTGCTTTCTTCACCACGGTCTCCGCATTTACATTTTTAGTGATATACTTTCCCACTTTAACCACACACGGCCACTATTCCAATCCGGAAATTAATTTTCTGTAGTTAAAAATCAACTTTGAGTTTTATATAAATAATTCAACTGTTTGCTCATTAGCCAAGCTGCTTAGTGTGCATCACATCGCACATCGCTGTACTTGAGAACGTCGATTAAAGCATGGGACAAAACCAATTTTCCATTCATACAGTTGTAAATGTACTTAAAGATCTCTACGTGCATAAATCTGTTGGCCCGGATAGTATCCCCTAAACACTTTTGAAAAGGTGTTCTTCTACGCTGGAAAACCCATGAAAAAACCTTTAAGTTTTCCATCCTTTCCATCCTTCTGCTCTGGTCTCTTTCCGAGTCGATGGAAAACAGCATCTGTCCAGCCTGGCCCTTAAACGTGCAAGTATTCGTCAGTCTCCTTCCATCTCCCCACACCACTAACGTCCCTTTTTTCCAAGGTCATGGAAACACTGATAAACCTCCGGCTTATGAAATATCTTGAGTAGAATTTTTCCAAAATTAATTATAGCTCCAAAAGGTGTTTGTTCACAGTTTGTTCAATACTCTTAATATAGAACGAGAGCCTGAGCGAGAATAAGGGCACAAAGGGATAATCTATCATACAATATCACCCGATCCTGCAGGATCACCCCGACAGTTCGCTATTAGCACTCAGGCGACGAACTCCAAGGAGAGCGGTCATAAATTATAATCCTTAAATGTTGCAGTCCACTAAATAATATTAAATAAATATATAATTCTGAACTAATAACTAGTGAGTTTATTTTACACTGTCCTTCAGAGCCGAACAGTGAGCTGGTCCTATTTGTGTTAACTTTTTAATTAAAAAAAATAAAACTAAAGAAGAAACTGGAAAGTATCATTTATATCTTCAACAGGCGAATATAAACCAATTCGGGGTGAGTAATCAAGACATATGTATACATACATATATAAATATATATAAGTGCATTTTAATTAGTGTTTACAAGCGGGGTTTTTCTGTGTATGAAAGACCGAATCGGTTCAATTGAACATAATTAAGTTGGTGCAACAGCAACATGCAATTTTGCATGTAATATATAGTGATGTAGTTTACTGTGTATATAGTGATAAACTAAACATTGCATTTATATCGTCCCTGATGATTAATTTTTCCTCAAAAATACCACTCAGCGTTCGTGAGGTATTGGTCGATGAACGTCGAAAAGAAACTGTTTGTGCATGCTCGCTGCAATAAAGAGGGATATTTCATACATAAACACATGCGTGTTCAGCTTCAATTTCGCGGGTGTTATTTATACACTCAGCAAATATAGAATCCTATACAATACAATTAAGAACGGTTCGAGTAAAAAACCGACATTACTCATTTAATGTCTCATCTATTTACTGCCCTCCGCGCAGTATAATTGATCAAAACGAGTTTGAAAATATCTTAAATATTCTGGCCCAAATTTCATAATTGGTGGCGACTTTAACGCAAAGCACACCTTTTGGGACCGTAAGAAATGGCAACAAACTCGTGCGCCACCAGCATAAAACTCGTCTCAATCAGTTATGCAACCAGTTGAAGACGAATATTAGGGCATTCAAAAGTAATATTCTTAACTCATACTTAGTTAGCTTGTCTGCTAAAAAGGAATCTAACTACTCGCTCTGGAAAGCCGTTAAAGACGTGAGAAAACCCCAAGCCCATGTAGCACCAATAAGAAAAAATCAGGACGAATGGGCGAAAGACGATAAGAAAAAAGCGGAACTCTTTGCTAATTATCTAGAAACTACTTTTCAACCGTTCGATGGATTAACACCACTTGAAAATATTTATAGAACTGAAGTGACAGATGGCAATTATGCGATTAGGATCACAAAGTTTACGGAACTTAAAAAAGAATTAAATAAACTCAAACCGAAAAGAGCTCCTGGATAGGATTTAATCACAGGAGAAGTTCTTAAAGCGTAGCCCAGGAAAGCGGTTCTTAAGTTTCTGTATCTCATCAATGCTGCCCTTAGACTAGAACACGTTCCTAGTCAATGGAAAGTGGCAGAAGTGATTATGGTACCGAAACCTGGGAAACCGTCAACTGATAAAAAGTCATATAGACCGATCTCACTTCTTCCGATAATGTCTAAAGTATTCGAAAGAATTCTACTTAGACGTTTAAGTCCGGTCGTGGAAGAAAAACGCCTTATTCCGCACCATCAATTCGGCTTTAGAAGTAAGCATTCTACTATCGACCAAGTACATCGCATAACTGATGTAGTGGAAAAACCACTGGAACAAAAATATATTTGTTCGGCAGCATTTCTCGATGTTTCTCAAGCCTTTGACAAAGTTTGGCATGAAGGCTTGAAACATAAACTAAGTCAATTTCTTCCGGGAAAACTTTTTAGAATCATAGCGAACTATCTCTCCGATAGAATGTTCCGTGTAAAGTATGGAAACGAATACTCTGTATTCAAATCTATAAAGGCTGGAGTACCACCAGTACTTGGTCCTCTCCTTTACCTACTTTATACCAGGGATATACCGGAAAACGAAGGCACCGTATTAGGCACATTTGCTGACGATACTGCCATTTTGGTAACAGCCAAACCGGTTGAAGAGCCAACAATGAAATTACAATGTGCCCTAAATTGGGTATACGAATGGACAAAAGTTTGGCGAATCGCACTTAATGAAGCGAAATCTGTTCACATAAACTTTACATACAGGAACATAAATAATCTACCTGTTTTCGTAAATGGTGTCCAAATACCCTTCGGGAATGAAGCGAAATACCTCGGGATGACCCTCGACGTTAAACTTAAGTGGAAGGAGTACGTTAAAAAGAAACGTGAAGAGCTAGAGAAGAGATATAGAGATATGTACTGGCTCATTGGATATAATTCAAAGCTAAGTATTGACAACAAATTGCTTATATATAAGCAAGTGCTAAAACCTGTCTGGACGTACGGTGTTAATTTTACTAATAAAAATGAATTGAAAAAAAAAATAAAAATCTATTCCAAAATCGATCCATGAATCTTAAATGGTATAAAATTTAAATTGCGCGTCCAAGGGCCATATTTAATTTATCAAAAACTGCAAATTAAATAAAACAACTAAAGAAGCTGTAAATGAAAAAATAAAGACTTCACTTTTTACCGAACCGTCATTCGTGCCGCACGTTTTATTTCGTTCCCGATTTCGCTTCAAAAGTTATACGAAAGTAAGTAAGTAAGCGAAAGTAAGTCTACAAAAAAGTTTGTAGAATTTTCATGGTGCCCGAGCAAAGACTTTTTAAAAAACTGAGAAACTAATCAAACTTTAAAACCAAAAAGTGAACAAAGTATATACATACATAGTGATACATATAACATATCACAGAAAGTGCATAAGTGCAAACAATACAAAAAATACAAAAATACATATGTTACAACAGAGTTCAAAAAGTGCACAAGTGCAACGAAAAGTTATACAAATATAATGTTTAAACAATTAAATACAAAATACATAACGCGATATATATACACATAGTGGTCGACATATAACATATGGACAAAAATTGATCGGTGTCGGATCGGTGTCAGGAAATCGCGCAACTTTATCAGCCAAATAGGAAAAGAAAATGTACTCCAACTGCAATTGCCAGCAATGCAAAAGGGAAGTCGCCGAAAAAGAGGTACACAACAAAAATTGAAAGTGCTTTAGATATCAAGCACTATAAGCTTTGATAAATGTGCTAAAATTCGCACAAAAATAATCAAACATACACTTTCAATTTTTGTCCTTTGCATCATTTGAATATTATATTACACACAAACATACATATATACATATATACAAAGTGCAAAATTAAACAAGTGCGAGATTCGTTAAAAGTCAGATTTATTGTGTCTTTAAACTAATAAGCACAGTTGACATTCGGGAATTATTTCAATTAATAAAATTAACAATTTGTGTGAGTTATTCTCAAAAAACGATTTGCTGCTCGTTCTTGGTTGCCACGGCCATTGTTCTTCCTCCGGCTTCAATCATTTGTAATCGCGCACTCATTACCAGTGATCAAACCAGTGTCAGTAATCAATTTATTCGAATTTAATTGAAACTAAATCAAAATTCACTCGCGTAAAATTTTGTTTTCACAAAAGAAGACTGTTGTTAAATTCTAAATTGTTATAGTCTGAATTGTTTACATTCTAAATTGTTTACATTTACGCATTTGACATTTAGCGTAACATTTCAGTTAAAGTGTCAAAGGGTGCGTTCAGTGCACAAACAATTAATTTTGAAAATTGTTGCGTAAGAGTGCATTCAGCGAGCAAAATAAAAACGCGGTTATTAAATTCTATTTAAAGTTGGTGATTTATGAAATTAAACCAGTTGCAAAACTAATGCAAGATATTTTCGGCTCAAGGCACAGTTGCAGTTAATGGTTTACAGTTTTACGGTTGTTATTTCACGACATACAACGTGTTAAATTATATTAAATCGAAGCCAACCTAGTAACTAGTGCGAGTATAGCCAGTGGATAAACTAATTCCACACAAAATATCAAAGCGGTTTAGTTAAACAAATTCCAAACAAATCACAATAATGGCACCAAAGAGACAAGCTTCTCCGAGCAAGCAAGACTCTCTTGAGCAATTCAAGCATCAGAGGTCAATAATCGTTGGGAACATTTCTCGGATGAAATCGGCATTATTGGAAAAGACGATGTCACAAAATCTAATCGAATTAGAATGCAGATTAGATTTATTAAACTCATATATTGATCAAGCCATGATTTGTCAATCAGACATAGAGCTTGCTGATTGTAGTGACACGTTTCGCGGGGAATTAGAAGACATTTGTGTCTGTACAAAGTCCTTAATAATGAGTGTTTTGAATAATGGGCGCAAATCGAGTATAGTAGAATACTTCTTTTCTGGGCCTCATCACTCTCGACTACCAAAAATGTCTCTTCCCAAATTCAGCGGCAAATACGCCGATTATAAAAACTTCATCAGTCTTTTTGAATATTTAGTGGACCTAACATTCCAGATATTGAGAAGTTTAATCACCTCATTTCATGTTTGTCCGGTGAAGCTTTGGGAACGGTTAAAGCGTTCCAAATCACCGAACAAAATTATCCAAAAGCGCTAGCGAGCTTGAAGAAAGTATATGACAATAATTGTTTAATATTTTTTGACAATGTTTCAACACTGTTTGAGTTGCCTGAGATCGCGAAACCGTCGGCATCTGCTCTACGCAATATGATCGATACAGTTTCTGCGATTTACGATTCGCTTTTGTCATTGGGTGACGAGAAAAACATTACAAATGCGATCATCCTTCATTTCGTGATGTCGAAAGTTGACTCAATAACGAGGTCGAAGTGGGAAGAACAGCTAGATTATAGTACGCTTCCTCTGTGGAGTGACTGCGAAGCAGCACTCAACAAAAGATACCAGCATATAGTTGCCGAAGAGTCTTCATCGTCACGAGGTAAACTCAATGATAGGCAACCTGTGAACAGAAAAGATCTGAATCGACAGAAGAACCAAAGGTCATCGCTTTCGTGTTCTAACACACAACAACAAAAAAACAGAATAAAGTGTTTATTCTGTAAATCCAATGAACACTATATTACAGCATGTCAGTCGTTTACCGCGTTATCGGTAATGCAAAGATTTGAGTTTGCGAAAAGTGTCCCGATTTGCATAAACTGCCTTCGTAAAGGACACACAGTTTCCAAATGCAAATTGATCCGATGCAGTGTGTGCAATCGATCGCATCACACATTATTGCATCAGTATGCGACGACTTTTAATGGAGTTCAAGCTTCGACCTCCCAAACCATGCATGCCTCTGCTGAAACCGACCAAGATATTCTTGCAACTGCAGTGGTTTGAATACAACGCAAGAATGGTGAACATCTACTAGCGAGAGCTCTCCTTGATTCGGGCTCGCAGATCAACTTCATCACGGAAGAACTTGCGCTGATGATGATCTTAGAGCGATGTACATGGACTTCATGAATGAATACCTAAAATTGGGACATATGTCGCCTGCTAGTAATGAAATCCCAAAAGTCCCACATTACTTCATTCCGCATCAGTGTGTCCTAAGGTCACAAAGTACGAGCACAAAACTGCGAGTTGTGTTTGATGCGTCGAGTCGTACAACGTCTCAAAAATCGCTGAATGGCTTATTGATGGTAGGTCCAACTATTCAAGAGGAGCTGTTTTCAACGTTGCTCCGTTTTCGAACACATAAATATGCCCTAACGGCAGACATTTCGAAAATGTACCGGCAAGTTCTTATTGCTAAAGAGCATTCGATTTACCAGCTCGTAGTGTGGAGAAAACACCCATCCGAACCTCTTCAACATTTTCATTTAAACACAGTCACTTATGGCACTGCGTCTGCACCTTTCCTAGCGATACGGTGTTTGAAAATGTTAAGCGATGCTCATAAAGACTCACACCCGGTAGGATCGAAAACGATTCTTAAAGATTTTTACGTGGACGATCTTTTAACCGGTGCAAATGAGCTAAAGACTCTCACAAGAATCCAATAGGAAGTGATAGAGATCTTAAAACAAGGTGGATTTCAACTAGCCAAATGGTTTTCCAACCATCCAGCGTTCTATAAAGAGCAGAGCCCTGAAAAGGAAATCAAATTTAATGATGCTGACTTAACAAAGATGCTAGGAATTCATTGGAAACCAAAGGAAGACGTCTTCAGGTGCAGGCTAGAAGAAAACTTTAATGAGCTTCCAGCGACAAAAAGAAACATACTATCAGTTTCTTCACGTCTCTTTGATCCTCTTGGACTATTATGCCCCATAGTCACAAAAGCGAAAATCTTTTTGGGCTATGGATTGCAAAACTAGATTGGGATGAGTCGATTCCATTGCGCCTTGATACCAGTTGGCAGAATTTCAAGGTAAACTTGACACAACTTCAAAACATAAAAATACCGCGATTTGTAGAGACACACTCCAACGCGAAGTTTGAAGTTCATGGGTTCGCCGACGCTTCAATGAGAGCATATGGTTGCTGCATTTACGTACGCAGCCGAACCGAATCGAGTATCAAGTCAACGCTATTAACAGCAAAGTCGAAGGTTGCTCCTTTAAAAATCAAATCGCTCCCGCGATTAGAACTTTGCGCAGCGCATACTCTATCCAAGTTATGGATGAGAGTATCGGCGATGTTGAATCTCCAGGTAGAGCAAACTATATTTTGGACAGATTCCGAAATAACTCTGCACTGGATAAGAACTCATCCATCAAATCTGACAACATTTGTAGCAAATCGTGTGTCAGAAATCCAAGAGTGGATACAAAATGTATCACGGAGACATGTTCCAACAAAACAAAATCCAGCGGACATTGTATCTAGAGGTTGCAACGTGGATGAAATAATTGATTCAATTTGGTACAAGGGTCCATCGTTCCTTTTAGAAAATCCAGCATCCTTCCCCAGCAATACTCGATTCGAGCTATCGCCAGATAAAGAGGCCCTGGAAAAAAGAAAGACGAAGCTAGCATTAGTAGCGGTCGAACACCCCCGACAGTATCTGATGAATGTTATCGACAAATGCTCGTCATATGCAAAGATAGCAAGGATTTTTGTATACATCATGCGTTTCGTTAGAAAAATTAAAAATAAAACCGAAACGAATCTACGCCGTCGGCTCATGAGTTACAGTTGGCATTTCTAAAGCTAATAGAAATTGTTCAACATTACGAATTCTCAGAGGAAATACGAAAATTAAAACGAAATGTCGCACTAGCACCTAATATTCAGAAACTCAATTAATTTATGCATGTCTTTAAAGACGAAGATTTTACATTTTTGCTTCTTCGAGTTGGCGGTCGCCTGCTCCATGCACCGATTGAGTATGATGCAAAATTCCCGCTATTACTGTCAAAGAATACGAACTTCATTAAGTCGTATTTGCGGTATTTGCACAGAAAAAACTGCCATGCTGGTCCCAAAGCACTAGTAGCGCTGCTTCGAGAGAAGTTGTGGCTAGTAAACGCCCAAGAAGCATGCCGAAAAACTGTGCAAAATTGTGTACACTGCTTTAGGTACAGGCCGAAATTGCTGACGCAAATAATGGGTAATTTGCCAGCCGACCGACTTAAAGCCCAACGACCCTTTCTTATATGTGGCGTTGACTTCTGTGGTCCCGTTTATATTACCCTAAAAATTCGCGGTCGACCACCAGTAAAAACTTATATTGCTGTCTTTGTCTGTTTTTCGTCCAAGGCTGTCCATTTTGAATTAACCTCAGATTTGTCTTCCGATTCTTTTATATTTGCTCTTAAAAGGTTCATCGCTCGTCAAGAACTTCCCAAGACGGGACGAACTTCGTGGGAGCCAAGAGGAAACTGCAGGAAGCTCGGATGCAGTTCGAACGAGGGAAGGAAGCTGTTCGCCAATACGCACCAGAAGAAGGCTTCAACTTCGCATTCATACCGCCAAGGGCTCCTCATTTCGGCGGTCTGTGGGAAGCGGCCGTGAAATCGGCGAAGGGACTGCTGCACCGGACCCTAGGGAACGCACTACTAACGAGCGAGGAACTGCTAACAGTGCTCACCGAGGTCGAGGCAGTGCTGAACTCAAGGCCCATCGCACCCCTCAGAGCAGATCCCAACGACGGCGAGGCGTTGACGTGAACGCACCTTTGTATATTAAAAACGACGATATCCACAGAGATCTTGGAATTACAATAGTTCAAGATGAAATTAAGACTTTTGCTCGTAAGCATAAGCGCCGCCTAGAGGAGCACCTTAACCCTGTAGTACTTCCGATTCTTAATGAAAGTAATACTATTCGCCGTCTTCAAAGGACTAGACCACTTGATCTAGCACGGTGAAATCAACCCGCGTGTATTTGCGGTGTAAGCAGGAACTTTCAGTGGACAGTCACCTGCCTAATGTCTCTAAATTACGAAATGTAAACTGCTGGATAAGTGACTAACTTAGTTGTAGTATAAATATATTTTATTTGAAGGGAGGTGTTTTTTGCTGGGTAAAAATCCCTTTCGCTATGAGGGAACGGTCCCCATAGTGTCTTTTGAAGAATTTCACCCCCGCAAAAAAATAAAGAAAAAGATCGACCGATTATTTGATTTTAGGGTTGGGTCAGCCAATAATTTGTGGGTCGATACAAAAACATTATCCTTTACGGATACTTTTTCGAGGCACCATAACCGCCTGATCTGTGTGTCGCTATTGCATCCAGGCAGGCACGTTCAAATCTCGTCGAATATTACAAACGTTTCGTTTCCTTTTTACTTTTTTTCGCTTCCCGTTTGCGATGCTCGATAAAGGATCGTTTGCGAGCGGATATTTTGGGTCAGCTTCATCGAGTGAATGTTTGGTATAGGTAGAGGAGTTACGGTTGCATTGAACGCCTATCAATGTATGTCCCTACAAAATATTTTAATTTTCCTTGTTCGTCTCTCGTTCGTTTTTCCCGGTCAATCATGTACGCATGATTTAGGTCAAGTTCATCAACTAGGGCTTGGTTTAGGATCGCGGAATACGGTTTCATTTCAAGGATGTGAAGATTCCGTTTGTCGTAGTTTTGTTCGGAAAATAAAAAAAAAGTCAAATAATAAATAAATACAATACTAAGACAAAAAAAATATATACATATTTACTCGTATATAAGTTTCTTAATTTTGTGCTGCTGCCAATTTACGACTGGCAGGGGGCTTAGAATAAAATTAAAAGTTGGTTCCATTTATCGACGCAACCTCCGACTTTTCTGAGTGTGTTAGGGAACTTCCCGAGAGGATGCATACTGCCTACGGCTCGGAGGGTTATCGGGGGACAAAAAGTGAGAACGCTGACTTAGAGATCTTCCCGAAAGAGGAGTTCACTAATTTGGGTCACTCCTCGGAAACCTACATCATAGGTGTGCTGGGAACAGAGGATGGGGATGGCAAATTCCTCCATTTCTCGACGCAGCCCACGGCTTTCTACAACAAACAAAAAAAAATAATAAAAAAAAATTTAAAAAGAATAAAAAAAAAATGTAACAAAGAAAAGTAAAATAAATTAAAAATATATGTGGGATGGGAGGCCAGACAACCGAATACGACGCACATATTTATACATATAACAGTATTTATAACAGATGACAAAAAGGAGACGAAAGAAACAAGTCACGCGGCAGGACGAACGGTTCACGATCAGGCGACTAGACGGATAACAGATAGGGATGCAAACGATACATCGTTTCGTTCATAAACATCGATGTTGACATCGATGTTTTGCTAACCGATACATCGCCGATACATCGACGGCAAAATTGTCAAACATCGACATCGTTCATTCACTTCGTTAAACATTCCCAAAATGTGTTATATATAAAATGTGCTTGTATTCTTGTAATAATAATGGGGTGTAATCTTTTACACCTACACCTGCTAGAGATGCGCAATACAATGTAACTTTTTGCATATCTTAGCCTCTCCTTTTTTAATATCCTACTCCGAACCTCCAAGTGGTTTACTTTGGGCATCGAGCAACCCTGAAGGAGACCGGGTATACAACTCCTATGGAACTGTGGGCTAATCGGAGAGGGCTCATGTTTCGTCATGTATTGGCTGGATGCGTAAGCATGGCAGACCTTGTGTCAACAGCCAAACTAGCGCCTGTTCACCAACGGGGTGCGGCTGGGAACGGGTGTCGGTCTTTGAGCAAGCGACTTGCTATATAAACGTGCACGAAGGGCCGCTCGGGAACCCAAATCCCGAATCGTAGAATCCTCCAACGTTACTTTGGGTTTTTCGTTGGCCCGATAAGCCACAAAGTAAAAATTCAATCATCAACGAAACGGAAGACGGAGAAGGTTTTTGTGTTGAAACTGGTACGACTAGTATGTTTTGTTGTTTAGGTATAGTACATCGTAAATATAGCCAACAATTCGTGTGATGTAGAATATAAATAAAACATCGGAAAAACATAGATGTATCGTTGTTGATACCGATGTTTTTTTAACATCGACGTTTGTCCTGGAACTATCGATGTTTCAAACATCGATGTTTTTAAGAACGATGTTTGCATCCCTAATAACAGACCGAGCGAGACATACAGACATTAATACCTAGACACACTAACCAAAGAAGAGGACAGTTACGACGCTCAGGCAGAACATACTATAGAGAACAAAGAACTACACACGCACACGAAGTACACCGCAGCCATACAAGCTTACGCACATACAAAACATAGACCACGAGGACGAGACAAAAGCGACACAGGCAGTCAGTCGTCGAACTACCGCCAGAGCGAAATCAGTATTATTAAATAATATAATATAATAAATAAACATTTAAAAAAAACATCGAACGAGGCGTTTTATTTCTCGTCCGAGACAAATCCTACAAAGTGGGGGATCGTCCGGGATCTAAAGAGAAACATCCACTAAGATTTTATCTCGCCCGGGAAAGTAAAGAAATTAATTCCGCTAAGACTAATGTGTTCGGGATTTGTGCAAAGTGATCGTCATATCAAAAATCGTGTGAGCGCGAGGAAACAGACAGTGACAACGGCGACATCAATCCCGTTCGGACGCAGTGAAAAAACAAAAAGAAAGGAAAAGGGCAACAACTGAAGGGCGATATCGCGTAAATTTCAAGTGAACAAAAAACTTAAAGTTGTGCGAAGAACAATAACGGCACGCACAAAAAAAAGGAAAGAAAATTTAACCGTATCGTCGTTGTGTGCTCCAACAAAAAAGAAGAGTCGTGTCCAGGCAGAAAGTGGAAATCGCAAGCTGGTGAAGCGGTAAAGACAACGAGGTTGCTGTAGAAGACAACGGCGGTTGTTGTACAAGTCAACGGTTGCTGATTAACAACGGGGTATAGCTGCATATAGACCAGCATAGCTGAAATAATATTGCTGAAGGGTAAATAGTTTTAGTTTTCCTGCTGATAAAATAAATAACCGATAAGTTATATCTTGAATTAATTTTGAATTTTGTACACATTGTTAACTGTAATTGAAAATGGAGTTAAATGAAATCCTGACTCTGACAGTAGACGCTCTCAAAGCAAAACTAACTGAATTGAATTTACCGACAAGCGGACGTAAGTACTTACTCCAGGACAGGTTTCTTGACCACTTTGGACCATCCCGGGGCGAAGATGAGGGGTGGTTAGAGGAGGAAACGTTTGAAGAGGCTCAGGGGGAGGAGATCCAAGGGGATTCAATATCGATACGTGAGGCATCGGGTAAGTCAGGAAATTTCACTCTTCGCGACATCGAGGAGTCCATGACTATATTCGACGGATCTGGCAGCATGAACGTCAACATATGGCTGAAGGAGTTCGATGAAACTGCAACCGCCGTAAATTGGGACAATATTCAAAAATATGTCTACGCCAAGCAACTGCTAAAGGGAGCCGCCAAGTTTTTTCTCCGGAGCCAACCTGGGATAAAGAAGAAGCGTTGAAGAAGTCACTCATCACCGAATTTGGGGCAAAATTATCGTCGGCGAAGGTTCACCGAAAGCTGCAAATGCGTCACAAGAAACCAACAGAGAGTCTGCAGGAGTATCTTTACTCTCTCATGCAACTAGGAAGCGCAATCGATCTGGATGAAGAAAGTCTCATCGAATATAACGCGGAAGGGATCCCAGACGCTAGGCCAAATAAAGCAGTTCTGTACCAGGCGTGTACCATCGGCGAACTTAAAGCCCAAATTAAAATACACGAGAGATTAAAGGGTCCCGTTCTGCGTGCGTCATACTCGAGAGCCAACTCCAGATCGGTAGTCAGCAGTAGTGTACCGGCAATGATTAAGTCCGAGAGAAAGGATAAGGCTTGTTTTTTTGGCCAGGGATTGTCGGCCAAAATCTTCCGCTTGTTTCCAGTGTGGTCAACCAGGTCACAGAGCAAGAGAATGCAGGGCAGACATGCAGCAAACACGAAGGCAAGGTGGGGACAGGAGCGGTCACACTGCAGCAACGGGTGATCGAAACAGGTCTTGGCCGGGCGCGAGGGTCAATCTGGCAATTGGGTCCAACCGGGTGTTCAAGAGTATCCCTGTGGGAGGTTCTACTCTATGCGCATTAGTGGACACTGGAAGCGACTTATGCCTTCTACGGTATGACAGCTTGCTGCTGATGGAGTACCGGGAGTTGAAGGCGGACAAACGGAATCTTGTGGGCATCGGTCAGCAAAGGGTTACGACGTTAGGTAGCATTTGCGTGGAGTTCGAGGTAGATAGGATCCCGTTGCAACTAAATTTCCATGTGGTGCGGAAAGGCGATTTGCAGTATGCGGCGGTCACCGGGAACGACATCCTCGAAAAGTTGGACTTTTTGATAACCATTGAAGCAAGCAAGCCAGGCAGAATTCACGTGAAGAGATGGATATAGCGTCGGAAATTAGAAGTAATGTGAGTATCGTCAGCAGGGCGGTGGACGACGCCAGAACCGTTGGGCTGGGCGGAAGTCGTGAGTATATTGCTGTTTGCGGTAAAAGTGAGCACGAACCAGAGGTACTGGAGGTAAGCGACAGCGAGTTGAGTGGAAGCGTAGAGTGCGTCGCCGACGGGAGTATTTGAATTGGCAGAGGAATTCGAAAGGCTTTGCTTGTATGCTAAGCAGGCAGCGTTGAATGGAGAACTGAATCTCGAACTAAGCCACTTGGACATCGACACCCGAGAGGAGTTGTTGCGTATCACTGGGGAATACAATTCAACCGGCGAGAAGCCATCACCAGTCAGCATGAAGCTCATTCTAAAAGATAACATTCCAGTCTTTCAAAGGCCAAGGAGAATGGCGCGCGCTGATCAAGTCCTAGTACATGAGCAGGTGAAACAATTGCTAGCAGAAAGGATCATACAACCAAGTCGTTCCGAGTATGCGTCACCACTCGTCTTAGTGTCAAAAAAGAACGGAACCAAGAGGCTGTACTGCGATTACCGGAGAGTAAATGCGAAGATCACGAGGGATAATTTTCCGATGGTGCTGATCGACGAAGTTCTTGAGCATTTGCAGGGAGCAAAAGTGTTCACAAAGCTCGACCTAAAGGACGGTTTCTTTCATGTCCCGATGGATCCAGGTTCTAGAAAGTACACGGTATTCGTCACCCAAGATGAACAGTTTGAATTCCTATATGTTCCATTCGGCATATCGAATTCCCCGGTAGTATTTGCAAGGTTCATCAGTGCTATATACCGGACATTAATCCGAGCAGGCGTAGTAGAAGCATACATGGACGATCTCATAGTACCATCGAAGGATGAAGTGGAAGGTATAGAAGTTGAAGAAGGTCCTCGAGGTCGCTGCAAAGTACGGTCTACGTTTAAATTGGTGTAAATGCAAATTTTTTCTTGGATATATCGTTGAAAACAACGTGATCCGGCCATCTGGAGAAAAGACAAGAGCGGTGAGGGACTACCCGGCGCTCGCGGATAAAAAAGCGCTTTAACGTTTCCTGGGCCTCGCATCTTATTTCCGCTGGTTTGTGGAAGGTTTCGCCATCGTCGCCAAACCTTTGTCCGACCTACTACGAAAGGAAGCTAAATTCGATTGGGGAGAGGAGCAGACGACATAATTTGAGCAGTTGAAAGCAGCTCTAACCAAGTCGCCTGTTCTCAAGCTGTTTAATCCTCAAGCGGATACCGAAGTTCACACGGACGCTAGTAAGTTCGGATACGGTGCGGTGTTGCTGCAAAGGGATAGCGAGGACCAGTTACTCCACCCCATTCAGTTCATGAGCAGGAAAGCGACCGTGACCGAAAAAAAATATCACTCCTACGAGCTGGAGGTGCTTGCTGTCATTGAGGCATTGAAAAAGTGGAGGGTGCACATGTCGGGAGTAAAGTTCAAGATCGTCACCGATTGCAACGCGTTTGCCATGACGATGAAGGAAAAGGAGGTTCCGATAAGGGTATCCCGATGGACCATGTACTTGCAAGAATTCCAGTACGGCATGTGGACGCGCTGAGTATGGTACACTGTCTCGTAATAGAGGACTCCTTAAATTGCCGAATAAAGGAGGCGCAGCTCGAAGATGACTAGATTCGGGCAGTAAGAAAGGTTTTCGAAAAGGATGAATACGAAGACTTCTACCTGAAGAGCGGGGTGTTGTTCAAAGATTCGGTAAAGGAGCTGGTAGTAGTACCTACGTCGATGGAGCAGAAAATCATCAATACGGCACACCCTTCGGGTTAGGGGTTAGAATACTCCCGAAGTAGGCATGCCTGTCGTAAAAGGCGACTTAAATCCACCCTCGTATACATAGGTCAATATGTATATAAAAAAGAAGCATGCAATGAATAAAAGAAAAATGAATAATACCCCAAGTGGCAGTCCAGGTTCACTGGAAAATCCACCTTCTTCGGAGGTCGGCTCTACGGATTCTGGGGAGAGTCAATTATTGCATCTAATAAATCCCTTTGCGAAGAACTCAAGGGTAACACGGTCTCCACCACCAAAGCCGTGCGTTTCCGGAAAAAGAAGTCCGCCGGAGGAGGAAACGCAAGACAAACGGGACTCAGCGAAATGGAACCAAATGGCGGAAGAAAACAAAGAACTCCGCCTTAAACTAAATAAAATGGATCTTCTTTTTCAAGAACTTAAAAAAGAAGTAGACTTATTTAAAAAAAGAAAACGAGGCTCTAAAGAGCTTAAAATCACAAGAAAAACGCGAAGCTACAGTTAGTCCCAAATACCATACGGATCAAGAGGAGCTGGAGCGCGAAACAAATCGCGCGTTAAAGAAAAGACCCAACAAGAAACGAAAAGCTGGATCATCGCCGGAAATTGAGATCCTAAGGCAGAGTGTTGAAGAAAGGCCAAATCGAAAATTATCTCACGGAAAACCACGTCCTCCGCCTGCTATTAATGTCGTCGGCATTACGGACTACAGTAAATTGCATCGTCTGCTTAAAGAAATTGTCACTTCGGAATTTAAAGTCACATCATTCCGGAATATAGAATGGAAAATTAACGTACTCGTAGATGACGCCGACAGTTACCGCGCTGTATCTAAAAAACTCAATACAGAAAGGATACAGTGGTATACTTATTCAAATAAATTAGAAAGACCACTTCGCGTTATAGCAAGGGACTCCATCCATCCTGCACAAAAGACAACATCATAAGTGACCTTAAGACAAAAGGCCTACAAATTATTGACGCAGTAAATATCTTGAAAAAGACAAAACAGAAAACCGAAGGCGGCCAGGAAATCTTGGTCAAGAATGGACTTCCATTGTTTATGCTCACTTTCGAGAGAAATGAAAATATGAACGATATTTACAAAATAAAAAATATTCTGAATATAGTGGTTAAAATCGAGCCCATGCGCACAAATTCGAAATCGATACAGCAGTGCAAACGTTGCCAAGGTTTTAATCACACACAGTCCTATTGCCAAAAAGAACCGAAGTGTGTAAAATGTGCCGGAAGTCACTTATCCGAGAAATGCGGTTTAAGCAAAGAAGCCCCAGCGACGTGCGCAAATTGCAAAGGCAACCATCCTGCAAACTATCGCGGTTGTGAAGTTGCAAAGGAATTGCCAAAAAGGCGTGATGCTTTACATCAAAATGCTATGTCAACGAAAGAGAGACGAGAAACTGCAAAGAATACAGTTGATATATCTATAAAGGAAATACCTAAAGAGAAACATAATATGGTATCCTCGTCGAAAATAAAGGACGGCGCGAAATGTAATAAGTAATGGCAAAACAAACAAAAAAAGATAATACTTCTATGACGGACCCAGTCGCGCAAGTATTCTCTATAATCCTTGAGAAACTTGAGGAACAATCAAAAATTAACAATTTAATATTTAACAAACTAAGTAAACTTGATATACAACCTACTCGTAAGACTAAAAAATCATGAATGATAACAAACCCATAATAATTTTAACATGAAACGCAAATGGACTCAAAGATAAAATCACAGAACTAGAGGTATTCTTACGAAGTGTTAAAATTGACGTATGCTTAATCTCGGAAACCCATTTGACAAAGGAATCTCAAATAAAAGTAAAAGGATTCTGTGAGTACCACGCATTACATCCCTCGGGAAGACCCAGAGGAGGTTCATCCTTATTTATTAAAGATTATATTAAGCATTCGATCAATCATACGACAGAACTCGACACTATACAAGCAACTTCAGTTCGGGTAAAGAACAAGACAACGGATATCAATATATCGTCTCTTTACTTTCCTCCGCGTTGTAAGCTTACAAGAAACGAACTTGTAGATTTTTTCAACTCACTCGGAACGAATTTTTTTATTGGTAGCGATTTTAACGCTAAATACACGTTTTGGGGTTCGAGAAAAAATTCAACAAAAGATAGACTGCTGTTCAAAGTCGGTATGGATTTCGGAGTAGACTTCCATTCGACAGGAAAACCGATATACTCCGACGTAGCAAAAATACCAGACCTGGTAGACTTTTTCGTTACAAAAGGAGTAAATACCAATCTCGTGAAAATAGAAGAAGGCTTTGACCTTTCCTCTGACCACTCACCGATGATTTTAACTATTAGTGATAGACTAATGAAAGTAGAAGGTGTACTTAAAATACTTAAAAAATCACGAGACCTCGGTTTATCTTGAAGACTTAACAAACGAAAAAACTTCGAATTACTCGCTCTGGAAAGCAGTGAAATATATAAAGAAACCTCAAATGCAATCGGCACCAATTAGAAATAACAATGGTGAGTGGGCAAAGAGTGACAAAGAAAAGGCAGATCTCTTTGCTGAACACCTAGAAGAAACGTTTAAGCCTTTTGATGGTCAAATGTTGATAGACAATCCAAGCGATACTACATACTACATCCAATAACATTAGAATAAAGCGTGTGTCGTTATCCTAACTCTACCAGGCAATTACAAATCTGAAAAATAACAAAGCACCTGGCTATGACTTAATTACCGCACAAATACTCAAGGAATTACCAAAAAAAGCGATTATTAAACTTCAATATTTAATAAATGCCTCGTTCATTTTTTTTCATTTTAAATGCATTTTTTTTATTATTTTGTTTTTCTTTAAAAATCTTATTTTCTAGGAAAAAATACTTAAACTAGATATACAATAAATGGTTTCTTATACTATCTTACTGGCCCTATGCGGGCACTCTAAGTTAATCTAACTTTTTAATTAATTTTACCTTTCGGCTTCTTTTGTGTTTTTTCTTTTTATATATTTTTTAATAATACAAAAAAAAAATACTTATACTAAGAAAATCTTAAATAAAAACTTAGTAATCTTACATTTTTTAAATTTATATTTTTTTTTATTTTATTATTATTTTTTTTTTTTAGATTTTTTGTATTTTTTTGGATTTTTAGTTTTTTTTCTTAAATTTACCCTAGTCTAATATCTTAACCTAAATGTAAGTTGGCCGTGAGGGACCAACAGTTAGCTGATTAAGCTGGCGACAGCTGTGACGTTTGATGGGAATAAATGCCTCGTTTGGACTATTATATGTCCCAGATTCGTGGAAAGTGGCAGAAGTGATAATGGTTCCGAAGCCGGGTAAGCCGCCAAACGACAAAAAATCATATAGACCAATATCACTTCTGCCTATAATATCAAAGCTATTAGAGAAGCTTCTATTGCGACTTAATCAACCAGTCATAGAAGAAAGACGAATTATCCCTGATCATCAATTTGGATTTCGCACGAATCACTCCACAATTGACCAGGTATATAGAATAACTAACGAAATTGAAAAAGCATTGGAGGAAAAAAAAGATTTGCTCTAGCGTTTTACTTGACGTGTCACAGGCTTTTGACAAAGTTTGGCACGATGGTCTAAAATTGAAAATAAGTAGGATCTTCCCGAAAAATATATATAGGATTCTAAAATCCTAAGTCGACAATAGAATATTCAGAGTTAAGTACGGAATGGACTACTCCGGGTTTAAGGAGATTGCGGCCGGAGTTCCGCAACTGAGTATTCTTGGTCCCACTCTGTTTTTATTATATACACGCGACATACCTCAAACTGAGGGTACAGTAATAGCAACGTTCGTGGACGATACGGCTATTATCGTTACGAAAAGCACAATCGAGTCCGCTACCGAAAAACTGCAACTAGCTCTAAACAAAATATGCGATTGGACAAAACTCTGGCGCATTACTCTTAATGAGACTAAATCCACGCATATTAATTTTACATATAAAAACAAGTACCGTACGCAAATGAAGCCAAATATCTCGGGATGACGTTAGACGCAAAGCTCAAATGGAAGGCACATGTCAAAAAAAAAACGTGACGAACTTGAGAATCGATTTAGAGAAATGTACTGGTTACTCGAACGACATTCCAAGTTAAGCATATATAACAAACTGGTTATATATAAGCAAAGCCTATAAGCTAAAGCCTATATGGACCTTTGGTATACAACTCTGGGGTTGCACTAAAGCAAGTAACAGAGAATTTATACAGTCATTCCAAAATAAGGTTATAAGAGCTATCGTGAGTGCTCCCTGGTATCTTCGTAACAGTGATATACATATAGGGTAAATGTTACTAACTAAAGGAAAGACGACTGTTTGCTGGTTCAATATTCAATAATAATTGACGTTTACAAAAACTCATTATATGTAACAAAAAAGGCGAAAAAAAATAATAAAGCGCGGGTAAACACTTCTGGTATAAAAAATGACAGAACATTAGACCAGTAGTTGTGATGCCAAATCACGAATTCTTGAATAGACTAAAGAAGACTAGATTTGGTAAGAACAGTAAATTTAAGAAAAAAAAATTAAAAATCAAAAAAAATACAAAAAATCTAAAAAAAAAACAAAAAAAAATATAAAATAAAAAAAAAAATTTTTGGATAGTTTAGTTTAAGTTAGTTAGGTAGGATTATTTTAAGTTAGGTTAAGAATATAAATTTTAAAAATGTAAGATTACTAAGTTTTTATTTAAGATTTTCTTAGTATAAGTATTTTCTTTTTGTATTATTAAAAAATATATAAAAAGAAAAAACACAAAAGAAGCCGAAAGGTAAAATTAATTAAAAAGTCCTAGATTAACTTAGAGTGCCCGCATAGGGCCAGTAAGATAGTATAAGAAACCATTTATTGTATATCTAGTTTAAGTATTTTTTCCTAGAAAATAAGATTTTTAAAGAAAAACAAAATAATAAAAAAAATGCATTTAAAATGAAAAAAAATGAACGAGGCATTTATTAAATATTGAAGTTTAATAATCGCTTTTTTTGGTAATTCCTTGAGTATTTGTGCGGTAATTAAGTCATAGCCAGGTGCTTTGTTATTTTTCAGATTTGTAATTGCCTGGTAGAGTTAGGATAACGACACACGCTTTATTCTAATGTTATTGGATGTAGTATGTAGTATCGCTTGGATTGTCTATCAACATTTGACCATCAAAAGGCTTAAACGTTTCTTCTAGGTGTTCAGCAAAGAGATCTGCCTTTTCTTTGTCACTCTTTGTCCACTCATCATTGTTATTTCTAATTGGTGCCGATTGCATTTGAGGTTTCTTTATATATTTCACTGCTTTCCAGAGCGAGTAATTCGAAGTTTTTTCGTTTGTTAAGCCTTCAAGATAAACCGAGGTCTCGTGATTTTTTAAGTCTTGTATCGCTTTTTTAAGTTTATTACATAGAAGGTTTAGATATGACTTATGTTGAGGATAACATGATTGGTGCCATAAACTGCGCGCTCTCCTCTTTTCTTGAATAAGTTCTTTTATTTCTGGAGGATAAATGGTTACCCCTTTTTTGACTATTTTTTTTTCTTGGAGTGTATTCCCATGCTGCGTTCTGAATAACTAAAATACATTTTTCGAGTTCCACTTCTAACTCAAATGGTGTTTTTAGCGACACATTCAACATAGATAGATAGATAGTTCTTTATTACGCATAAAACATTTACAAGGCTCTAGTACCACACGTTTTACAATTCAGAGATATGATAACTAGTATCTTACATCTGTAAAATTATAATATAACAAAAAGAAATCAATATTTCTTACATATTAGGAAGTATCCGAAGGGAAAAGCGAAAAAAAAACCCTCCAATTTAAAGAAGAAAAAAAAAATAATAATAATAATAATAGTAACAATAAATAAATAAGTAAAGTAATTGATACACATATGTATAAATAAATAAGCAAGTCAATTATAATAATAAATAAATAAATAAATAAATAAATAAATAAATAAATAAATAAATAAATGAATAAATAAATAAATAAATAAACAAATAAATAAATAAATACATAAGTAAATAAATAAATAAATTAATAGGTGTATAAATAAATAAATAATTATATATGTAGATGTATAAATATAAGTACAAGAAGCAAAACATAAATGCATAAATAAATAACTAAATATAAACAAAACAAGTGTTGATAGATTTCAAACACTGTTGTCATTTAATCTTTTAACTAAGTGATTTTCCGCAAGGTCACAGCGAGTTAGAAAACGTTGGTTTAGTTTCTGGATTCTATCGAAGATCAATTCAACACTTGCCCTTTGGTGAATATCGATTGTAGAATGATGCCACGGTAAATTTAGTATCATTTTTAGCAGCTTATTTTGTGAAATTTGTAATTTCTTAAGATGGCTTTTAGCGCAATTACCCCACACCTGGCAGCCGTAAAGCAAGATTGCTTGGAACACAACCTTATGAAGTAATATTTTATTTTCATTGGAAAGCTTTGATTTTCGGTTAATAAAAGGATATAACAATTTGATAGCTATACCAATTTTTCTTATAGTATTAGTTATGTGAGTACTAAAGGTTAGCCTGGTGTCCAAATAAACTCCAAGGTATTTTATAGAGGGTTCCCATCTTATACTTGTACTGTTAATTTGCAACTGTCCACTAGGGAGAAAACAAGCTTTTCTTTTCCTGGTAAAAAAGATAGCTTGCACTTTATCTTCATTTAATTTAATTCTCCATTTGTTAAAATAAATTTGAAGTATCCTCAAGACGTACTGTGGTAGCGCCTAAAGCCAAATTGTTAGTTAGGAAGAATATTCAGTTCAGTAATGTGCTTCGAGATTTTATCCTTAAGGACCTTTTCATAGATTCTACTAAGGCTGCTTAGCAAGATAATGGGTCTATAACTGCTAGTCAAATTGGAGGGCTTACCAGCTTTTGGTATAGGCACAACTTTAGCAATTTTCCATATGTTTGGAAAGTATTCCATTTTAAGGCATGCATTAATAATGAATGACAAACGCTCGAAACCAGATTTAGGCAACTCTTTAATGTATATATTTTTAATTTGGTCAATTCCTTCGGCTTTTTGTGTAGTTATTTCGCTGACCAAGAACACAATATCTTCCACATTTATGAAAAAATTTGAAGGCGGAGAACTATTGTTACTGGACAAGAAATTTTTAATAGTACGATCCACTAACACAGTTGTTGCAATATTTCCCAAATTAGAGGATACTTCATGATTTTTTGCGAAGTTAAAAGCAAGTGCATTTGCTTTTTCAAGATCCGTGCACATTGTGCTACCTGAATCGTGTAGGAATGGAATTTGTCTGTTTTTATTTTTGATCACTTTAACTATGTTCCAAAATGGTTTCGAATTTTTATTAAGAGAACTTAGTTTCGTGTTCCACTTTTGGTTATTATGAACAAAAATAAGGTGGGAGATTAAGTTATTAAGATGTGAAACTTGATGTTTGTAATATGGCTGACGATATCTTTGCCAATGTTTACGAAAGACATTTCTAACTCGAATGAGAACGAGAATATAAGAAGGCAACTTACATGGTGAAGTATTTTTAGGAACTTTGGGGACGCTTAAGTCAATGGCGCTTAGTATGTGTTCACCAAAGTTTGCTACTATAGAGTCAACATCGTCAGTGGAAGTGATACCATCTAAATTATTTGGAGTGTTACGGAACTCGGAGTTCAAAACCGACCGATAACGATTCCAGTTCGCGTTTCTAAGGTCTAACCTATAGTGCTCTTTTCGAACTCCAGATTTCATAAGCTTGCAAAATACGGGGAAATGATCCGAGCTTAGGTCGTTGATCGAAAAAGGCTGAGTAAGATAACCAGGGACATTAGACACATATAGGTCGAGTACTGATGGACAACGATTTGAACTAGGATTGTATGTAGGACTAGATGGGTATAACACAGCAATTGGGACAGTTAGGCACAAATCGGATAAAATGGAGCCATAGGCATTTGCTCGTAAGCAACCCCAGTCTCTATGTCTAGAATTTAGGTCACCCCCTAAAACAAACTCACCGTCTAGCGAGAATATCTTGCGGAGATCATTCTTAAAATTAATCTTTTTGTCAGCAGTAGGTCTACCACCAGGAAAGTAAATACAATACATTTTAATTTCCCTTTGGTTATGCAGTTTAGGCAAAGGCGAATGCTGAATTGATCTTCTAATTAGAATAGCCACCCCTCCACCGTCTCTATCGATTCTATCGCAACGATAGCATTTGAAGTCGGGTGTGGATAATCGTAAGTCGTGCTTAAGCCAGGTTTCAGTTACTAATGCAATATCAACGTTTCTAATATTCAAAAAGTTGATAAACTCAGAAATTTTACTTCGGATACTTCTAGCATTCCAAGTAATAACATTTAAATGTCTATCTACCATATAATTTAAGTTCATTACACAAAAACTTAGTAGCTAAACGTGTGATAACATTAAATTGATCAAATTTATTTTTACATACAGATAAATTGGTAATTAGTTCCATAGCCAGAGAGTTTAATTCTTCAGCTGTAAACAATGAACTGGGATTGTTGTTCGCTATGTTGCTTGACATGTTGCTGGGAATGTTGCCAGAGTTGACTGGATTGTTGTTCGCAACATCAATGTGGATATTTGGAGAGTGTGTTGCTCCTACACGCCGCATAGGTAATGGTGGAAAATCCGCCAGAGAAGCAATAGGAATTTGATGCTGACCAGCGAGGGCAGTTGAAGCGACATTTACACGATTGGAGAGTTTTGGTTTTGCAGTGTGATTCTGCTTCTCTTTAATTTGCAGAAATGTTGCTCTGCTTACACATGTTGGATCAGTAGATTTATGAGATCCGTTGCAGTTAGCACATTTAGGAGCCGAAGTATTCTCGCAGTTAGAAGTTTTATGAGAGCCAGCACAGTTGGCACAAAAGGTACTCACATGACAATTTTTTTTCCCCGTGGCCAAACATTTGACAGTTGTGGCATTGGGTTAATTTCCCTTTTATTTTCCTTTGATAGCTCCATCTTATTTGAGTGTGGAAGATGGATCGATGGTTTTTTTAAGGTCGTGTAGTTTTATAGAGCCAGTCTCCAACAATACCAAGTAAATGGTGTCAGTGTATTGTTCAAGTTTTTTTGTGATTTTTTTTATGTTAATGCACTTGAGTCCCTTATTGATGAGTTCACTTTTAAGTACACTCGGGTCCATTTCATCCATGCCGTATAGCAGCACTTTAAAAGATCTTTCGTTTTTAAAATCGTGGGTGAAAAATTGACAATTTTCACTTTTTAATTTTCCAATTAATTTTTGGAATGAGTCAATTGAATTGCACATTATTTTGATGCCGATGGATATTTTTTTTACGCGATAGTCTGTGATGTTTAGTGATTTAGTTAAATTATGCACATATTCACATTGTTTTTTCATAAGCTTAATAGGCGGCACATACACTTTTGTTAGTGAATCATCAGGCAAAATAATTTCGTCCATATCGTGAAAATCACTGTCCGGATGAGATTGCAATGGTCTTATTTGTCATATTTATTCTGGAAACCATTTTTTCCCGATTTGAATTCGAGTTTTCCTTTACTTTATTCTTTGCAGTTTCTCGTCTCTCTTTCGTTGGCATAGCATTATGATGCAAAGCATCACGCCTTTTTTGCAATTCCTTTGAAACTTCACAACCGCGATAGTTTCCAGGATGGTTGCCTTTGCAATTTGCGCAAGTCGCTGGGGCTTCTTTGCTTAAACCGCATTTCTCGGATAAGTGACTTCCGACACATTTTACACACTTCGGTTCTTTTTGGCAATAGGAATGTGTGTGATTAAAGCCTTGGCAACGTTTGCACTGCGGTATCGATTTCGAATTTGTGCGCATGGGCTCGATTTTAACCACTATATTCAGAATATTTTTTAACAGTAACTGTCGGCGTCATCTACGAGTACGTTAATTTTCCATTCGTTATTCCGGAATGATGTGACTTTAAATTCCGAAGTGACAATTTTTTTAAGCAGACGATGCAATTTACTGTAGTCTATAAAGCCGACGACATTAATAGCCGGCGGAGGACGTGGTTTTCCGTGAGAGAATTTTCGATTTGGCCTTTCTTCAACACTCTGCCTTAGGATCTCAATTTCCGGCGATGATCCAGCTTTTCATTTCTTGTTGGGTCTTTTCTTTAACGCGCGATTTGTTTCGCGCTCCAGCTCCTCTTGATCCGTATGGTATTTGGGACTAACTGTAGCTTCGCGTTTTTCTTGTGATTTTAAGCTCTTTAGAGCCTCGTTTTCTTTTTTATAAGTCTACTTATTTTTTACGTTCTTGAAAAAGAAGATCCATTTTATTTAGTTTAAGGCGGAGTTCTTTGTTTTCTTTCGCCATTTGGTTCCATTTCGCTGAGTCCCGTTTGTCTTGCGTTTCCTCCTCCGGCGGACTTCTTTTTCCGGAGACGCACGGCTTTGGTGGTGGAGACCCTGTTACACTTGAGTTCTTCGCAAAGGGATTTATTAGATGCAATAATTGGCTCTCCCCAGAATCCGTAGAGCCGACCTCCGAAGAGGGTGGATTTTCCAGTGAACCTGTACTGCCACTTGGGGTATTATTCATTTTTCTTTTATTCATTGCATGCTTCTTTTTTATATACATATTGACCTATGTATACGAGGGTGGATTTTAGTCGCCTTTTAAGACAGGCATGCCTACTTCGGGAGTATTCTAACCCCTAACCCGAAGGGTGTGCCGTATTGATGATTTCCTGCTCCATCGACGTAGGTACTACTACCAGATCCTTTACCGAATCTTTGAACAACACCCCGCTCTTCAGTTAGAAGTCTTCGTATTCATCCTTTTCGAAAACCTTTCTTACTGCCCGAATCCAGTCATCCTTGAGCTGCGCCTCCTTTATTCGGCAATTTAAGGAGTCCTCTATTACGAGACAGTGTACCATACTCAGCGCGTCCATATGCCGTACTGGGATTCTTGCAAGTACATGGCCCATCGGGATACCCTTATCGGAACCTCCTTTTCCTTCATCGTCATGGCAAACGCGTTGCAATCGGTGACGATCTTGAACTTTACTCCCGACATGTGCACCCTCCACTTTTTCAATGCCTCAATGACAGCAAGCACCTCCAGCTCGTAGGAGTGATATTTTTTTTCGGTCACGGTCGCTTTCCTGCTCATGAACTGAATGGGGTGGAGTAACTGGTCCTCGCTATCCCTTTGCAGCAACACCGCACCGTATCCGAACTTACTAGCGTCCGTGTGAACTTCGGTATCCGCTTGAGGATTAAACAGCTTGAGAACAGGCGACTTGGTTAGGGCTGCTTTCAACTGCTCAAATTATGTCGTCTGCTCCTCTCCCCAATCAAATTTAGCTTCCTTTCGTAGTAGGTCGGACAAAGGTTTGGCGACGACGGCGAACCCTTCCACAAACCAGCGGAAATAAGATGCGAGGCCCAGGAAACGTTAAAGCGCTTTTTTATCCGCGGGCGCCGGGTAGTCCCTCACCGCTCTTGTCTTTTCTTCAGATGGCCGGATCGCGTTGTTTTCAACGATATATCCAAGAAAAAATTTGCATTTACCCCAATTTAAACGTAGACCGTACTTTGCAGTGACCTCGAGGACCTTCTTCAGCTTCTCTATACCTTCCGCTTCATCCTTCGGTGGTACTATGAGATCGTCTATGTATGCTTCTACTACGCCTGCTCGGATTAATGTCCGCTATATAGCACTGATGAACCTTGCAAATACTACCGGGGAGTTCGATATGCCGAAGTGAACATACAGGAATTCAAACTGTTAATCTTGGGTGACGAATACCGTGTACTTTCTAGAACCTGGATCCATCGGGACATGAAAGAAACCGTCCTTTAGGTCGAGCTTTGTGAACACTTTTGCTCCCTGCAAATGCTCAAGAACTTCGTCGATCAGCACCATCGGAAAATTATCCCTCGTGATCTTCTCATTTACTCTCCGGTAATCGCAGTACAACCTCTTGGTTCCGTTCTTTTTTGACACTAAGACGATTGGTGACGCATACTCGGAACGACTTGGTTGTATGATCCTTTCTGCTAGCCATGGTTTCACCTGCTCATGTACCAGGACTTGATCAGCGCGCGCCATTCTCCTTAGTCTTTGAATGACTGGAATGTTATCTTTTAGAATGAGCTTCATGCTGACTGGCGATGACTTCTCGCCGGTTGAATTGTATTCCCCAGTGATACGCAACAACTCCTCTCGGGTGTCGATGTCCAAGTGGCTTAGTTCGAGATTCAGTTCTCCATTCAACGCTGCCTGCTCAGCATACAAGCAAAGCCTTTCGAATTCCTCTGCCGATTCAAATACGTCCGTCGGCGACGCACTCTACGCTTCCGCTCAACTCGCTGTCGCATGCTCTGATGATTTGTCGAAGCTTGTCGGGCAAATCCTGGGGATGCATTCCAAGGTCTCTTCGCAATAAAAGGAATAAACTGTGGCGCACTTTTTTAGAAACCCGCTCGAACCTAAATTTTTCTAATTATCTTCACGCCTACTCCGCTTTTTCCGAACTTTGCGAATCACTTTATTAGCAATATATGGACCGAATGCAGTCTGGCATAATTTCTGACCCCAAACGATTTTTTCACTTTATTATCTAAAAAGAAATCAGATAATTACCCGGCGACTCTGACTTTCTCTGATATATCTTCGAATGATCCTTGTTTAGTCGCTAATGTATTCGCTGATTTCTTTAGTCAGTCATTCTCTAATCATATAACTGAACCCGATCATTCTCTTCTCATACACGAAATATTTTGCCCAAACTACTTTTACCTTAGTTGACATCATCGCGGCAATCGTGAAGAATAAGATTGACAAACTTAAAAATGATTATTCCGCTGGTTCCTGCTGTAGTTCTGAAAAAATGTGCAAATTACTTATCTCAGCCTCTAGCGACGCTTTTCCGTCTCTCTCTTTCACAAAGTGTCTTTCCTAAGGCTTGGAAAAGCTCTTTTATAATCCCCTTACATAAAAAAGGTCCAAAAAATGAGATTGCGAACTACCGGCCTATAGCCAAACTCTCTACCTTGCCTAATTTATATGAAAGCATTGTTTATGATACTACGTTTTTTCACTGTATGTCTGTCCCTTCTGTCCATTAACACGGATTTCTTAAGGGAAGATCAACTACGACAAACCTGACAGAATTCGTGTCCAGCACCTTGTGCGCATTGGAAGATGGCTAAGATGTCGATGTTGTCGCTACTGATTTTAGCAAAGCTTTTGATAAAATCTCACACGCTTTTATACTTTTGAAACTTAAAGCTCTTGGCTTCCAAACGGAGTTTATTGCGTGGATCAAGTCGTACCTTGAAGAGCGTCATTATAAAGTAATGTTTAGATCCTCTGTTTCCCATTCTTTTGTAGACACATCTGGGGTCCCCCAGGGTAGCCATCTTGGTCCGCTGATTTTCATCTTAACAATTAACGACATGGATAACTTTATTAATTATTCTCGTCTTTCAGTTTATGCGGACGACATAAAACTGTTTAGGGAAATTTCTATCTCCGCTGACTCGTATGAACTTCAAATGGATTTGAACACTTTTTCGACTTGGTGTACAAAAAACTTTCTTGTTCTAAATGTTGTCAAATGCCAAGCTATTACATATTCTCGTAAGCGCCTTTCGGCTAACACTCGAACTTATTTTATTGGTGGCGAACCCGTTCCCACAGTTACTTTACTGCGTGACCTAGGTGTCATTTGCGATAGAGAACTTAATTTTCGTTCCCATATCGAAAATATTGCTAATAGGGCTAATTCAGCCCTCGGTTTCGTTAAACGCTGGTCGAAAGAATTCTCGAACCCTTACGTAACGAAGTCCCTCTACTGTTAGACCTACCTCTAGACCTAGACCTAGACCTCTACTTTTAGTAGACCGATTTTGGAATATGCTACTCAAGTTTGGTCTCCCTATCAGGTTACGCAAAAATATCGAATCGAGTGTGTCCAACGGAGATTTCTTCGTTTTGCTCTCCGTGGACTACCTTGGTCCGACAGATTTAATCTACCCCCTTATGAGCATCGGTTGTGCCTGTTGAGCATGCAATCACTCGAAAAACGTAGAAAAGTTGGTGATGTATTATTTGTACACCAGTTATTATCAGGCATCATTGATTGTCCTGCGCTGCTTCAAATTCAAAAAAAAATATCTTTCAACACCAATCCTCGTTCCCTTAGGGTAGTACCTCTCTTCCATCTCAATTACCATCGTACTGATTATGGGCGAAATGAACCTATGTTGCGAATGTTGCGTATAACCAACGAGACCCTAAGCACGTTTGATTTTAATACAAACAAGAGCTCACTTAGACATGCCCTTTCCTCCTTTCCTTAGAAAATTGTATACTTCAAGTAGGTTTACTCATAAGTAGTCTTAAGCAAAATATTATAAATAATTTAGTCATAGTTGCCTTCGGCTTTTATTAAATTTGTGAATAAATAAAGTAAAAAATAAAAATACAAGTATTCTAAGATGGATGTACATCTCTATTGTTCGACCTACAATAACCTGTGGTGCAATAGCATGGACCAAGGGAACCAATCTGATCAGTCCGAGGGAGACACTCAGCAAAGTTCAAAGGTTGGCATGCCTCTGTATTACAGGAGCCATGAGAACTTGCCCAACTGCGACCATGGAGGTGCTACTGGAGCTGACTAACTTGCATCTAGTGGTAGCAGAGTGTGCAAACAAAACAATCTTGAGAATGGCAAAAGAAGGTGCATTACATCAAGGCAATTCGACGCACTAGTCAAAAAGCTATCACTCCTGGCCATTCCGAAGGCTGACGTGATTTGGAAATTTAATTCCCAAAAGAAATTTACCAACAACCTCAGCACCAAAAAGAACTGGAGCAATGAATCCATGGTCCACAAACTGAGCAGCAACACGGTAAAATGGTATACAGACGGATAAAGAACTGATGAAAGAACTGGAGCAGGGATTTTTGGACCCAGGACAAAATACTTCGAATCTATGTGCAAATGTACCAGCATCTTACAAGCGGAAATTTATGCCATAGACAGATGCGTTCAGATCAATCTTGAAAGGAATTATACCAACTGTGACGTAGCAATAATGTCGGACAGTCGAGCCGCTATTATAGCACTGGACTCCTACACCATCAAATCCAAACTTGTATGGGAATGCTTGCAAAAGCTCAAAGAGTTGAGTAGGAGAAACCGAGTAAAACTCTGCTGGATACCTGGCCATACAGGGATAGAAGGCAATGAAATGGCCGACTTCCTGGCAAGGAAAGGAGCATCAGAACCCTTCATAGGCCCTGAACCATTCTGCGCTGTAGGAGACCATTTCCTCAGAGAAGAATTCAGGGAACTGGAAAGAAGGAATCGGATTGAAACCTGGAATAACGCTCGTGGAATGAAGCAGGCCAAGAAACTCCTAGGGCAATATAACCGGAAGAGATTCGAGGCATGCATCAAAATGAGCAATAATAACCTCCGTATCCTAACAGGCCTTCTAACGGGGCACTATAGACTCAGGGAGCATTTAATGAAACTAGGGATATCAGAAGAAGGTCTCTGCAGATTTTGTGGAGAACTTAATGAAATTCCAGAACGTATACTGGGATTTTGTGAGGTACTTGCCCACAAAAGGAAAAGAAGTCTGGGCAAGTATCTACTATCAGAATAAGAAATGCAATCACTAGAACCATCTCTCATTCTCAGATTCCTGAAAGAAATTGGCTTAGAGAGAATACTCTAGAACAAATTTCTTCACCTGTGCGCAATATGAGTCCATTACCCTCAATAGAACTCTGTAAAGAACTGCATTTGAGGGGAACTCGTAATTGTGCTAAGGTATTGAAAGGGGGTACAATAGATCTTAAAGGTCGCGGTGCAATATACCCTCAACCATAATAATAAATAGACTACCGAACCACTATAGTGTTTTCCAGGCGGAAATTACGGCTATTTGTGAAGCCGCTGAATAGCTATCGATGAACATGATATCAGGAGAGGATATCGTTATATACACCGACAGTCAAGCAGCTATAAAAGCACTCGAAACACCAATATTAAGATCAAAATTGGTAAGACTCTGCCGTATATGTGTCTCTAAATATCTAAACAATGCAGCCTAATGGTGTGCTGGGTTCCTGGTCATAGGGATATACCAGGTAACTGCGAAGCAGACGAGCTAGCCAAAAGGAATACAATATTCAGTGTCCCAAGCATTATTAACGTCTCTGTGCCAGTAGGTGCATTGCATCTCTGAACTAGCAACCAGCAGGGCTACAGAGAGATGGAAAAACCTACATACCTGTCAACACGCAAGGGAAACATAGCCAAAAGTGGATCTTCGGAAAACCACAGCCATCCTTAGCCTAAGCAGGAATAATCTGGGTAACCTAATAAATGTCCTCACAGGACACTTCGCTATGGGTAGACACGCCGCAAGACTAGGGTTACCATATAACGACTACTGTACTAGATGCTTGGATGAAGAGGAAGAGGAATCCCCATCACACCTACTATGCAATTGTCCAGCCTTAGCCTCCATAAGGAAGAAAACCCTGGGAGAATATAATCTAAGCTCACTAACGGATATATCCGAAAAGGACGTCTAGAAATTATGGATATACGTCCAAAAATCGAACTGGTTCCAGAAATGAGCGGCAGGAAGGCGGATGTGGTAACATTGTGTTGGTGACACAACAATGGAAAAAAATTTAAAACGAACTTTATATATTTTTATATATTTTAAGTCTTAAGTGTAAATAGTGGTATGTATACATGTATATACGAGTTGTATCTATATATGCCTTTGCTCGGATCAGGTGGCAGTTATTCGGCGCTGATAATGTAGGCTCCTCATCACAGAAGCGCCTGCTGGAAAATTCAGTAAAAGTAGCTTGCTGCCTGGTAGTACAATGGACCAGTTTTGAGTCTGAGTGCTCCTGTGTAGTGTGACAAAAATCTACAACAAAAAAAAAAAATATGTACATCTATTTATATTAAATTGTATGTGCATGTACGCATACAGTAGATTAAGGATAGGTTAAGATAGGTTAAGATAGTGTGTAAAATAGCATGTAAGGAAAAAAAAACTCTAGACTTAAGATTTAGATTCAAAGTATTCTTAAGACAAAAAAAGAGAAGGTGACTAAGTTTTTGTTCTTATTTTCTTAGTTGTTACGCATGATTTGTTTTAGCAGAACTAAAATATTTAACATTAAAACGTCGAAAGACATTTATAATTAATTTGGTGTAGCTTAGAGAGCCCGTATAGGGTCAGTAGGTTAAAATAAGATTAGGTTACTTAAGCTTGCTTTAAGCGTTTTTTTTTGTCCAGCATGTAAGTCTACTGAATTAAATAAAAAAAAATGTAAAAAAAAAAAAACACAATGGACCGTATAGGTCTAAGAGAATCCAATGTGCATACGTCGGAAGCCACCATACCTACCTACGTAGCATTTATGTAATGATCTGTATTCACTCTTGGAATAGACAAATGCATTGCAGAAATGGTGATCAAGCTGATACAGCATCGTGCACAGCTATTCATCATGCCGGATCGAGATGGCTTTAATTAAAGCCATCGAGTCAACAACTAGCCTCGGTTTTGTAATTAGCCGTGATCTGTCTGGTGACCTTCACACGAATATGGTCATCAGTCGCGTCTACGGATGTCTTCGTAGATTGTGGCTCAGAGCATATTTTACTCCACTTGAAACTCAACGTAAACTTATTACAATCCAATACGGATATAAGAAACTCTTATATAAGAAGAAATCGCTTAAAAGAAACGCATGTGAAAACACCGTGTCTTTTCTCTGTCTCTCCATGCAAAAAGGAGCTGATATAAGAAACACGTTTATAAGAAACATACGGATATGAGAAACGAACTTCCATTCACAATATCTCCTATTTAAAAGAAAATCCAACGCATAAAAGAAACATGTATTTTTTTGTTTGTTGAACTCGATTTAAATATCATCGCATGTATGCAAACGACTCAGTTTAAGTAAGTAACAATAACGTTGTGAACGCAGCTTTAAGACAATGATAGCTGGTTGAGAGTACAAAATGTCAGTAGGAAAACCCGCCAAATCGTGAATATTTTGTATTGACTTTTTGATTAGTGGTTGCTTTGATTTTTGTTTGGGGTAAAATGTATGCAAGACAAAGGAATGCGTTATCAATTAAAATCAAAATAAACATTCTCCAAGAGTTGAAGAGTGGAAAAACCAGAAAAGAAGTGGCAACAAAATGTTCTCTATTGGTTACATCGAATCAATATAGATAACCTAGAGTAAGTCATTTTTTTAAACCATTCTATAATAGGAAATTTCGTTTCTTTATCAGTTGTTTTTATATAAGAAATATTGTTTCTTATATACGAGTACGTTGTTTTCATATAAGAACACCTCGGATATAAGAAACAAATTTTATGTTTTTCAGATGTTTCTTATATCCGTGTTGGACTGTACTGCTCTAGTATTGCATCTAATAATATTTTCTGAAGTCGTATACTGTTGTCTTGATTCACTTTCCCAACGTAAGTTACAAGTAGCCTTCTATGTTGCCGTACGTTATATCTATTTTATTCGCCGAACCGGGCATATATCAGAGTACTCTCGGGACTTCCCAGGTTGCTCTTTTCAACAGTTCATCAAAACTAGAAACTGCATGATCTTAAACAAATTTATCAGTAGCCATAGCCCTGTGTTCCCTGTTCCTCTAGAACTAACAATACCATTCCTTGTCGTACCAATTATTTAAGCTAGTCACGCTTATTTTTCGTTCACACTGTTAGATTGTGGAATTCCCTACCCTTCAATGTAAGATCAATTATTAACTTTATTACACCGGTTTCCTGATCTACGCGCGACCTCGACCGGGAGGGTGCCTGACCAGCCGTTTAGAAAGGCCTTGGTCTTTACCTTTAGTATTTGTTTCCTTTTATGGGTGCCAAGCGATTGACATCCCATACGATTAGCCACCTTTTGAATCGCGACCATAAGATGGCAGTCCACTTAATAGTTACAATAAGCTTTATTGCCTTAAAAACTATACAATTTTGGCTTAATCTATCTTACAACTAACATCAAATCCAAAAAAAAAAAATGTACAATGTTAAAATCTTTCAAAAAAAAAAACACGATCCTTTCCGTCTGAGTTTCGAGCCCCATTTTTCACGACCTGATTGTTGTAAAACCGCAAGCACGAACGCACACCGCCACCACCTGAATTAGTTACCGCTTTCTATTTTTCAGGTTAGCACTAGTAGACTTCGGATTTTCGTCGCCCAGTCAAAACCAATCACCGATTTTATATATACAGTATATAGATGTAGGTCTTAGCATTTCCATCATATGGATTTTGCGACAGACTCTGGTATATAAAATCTAGGTGCACCTTACTTGTAGAATGCGATTTCGTAGGCTCTTTCTCCTTTTGCCTTTCTTCTCCGTGGACAATGCTCCACTCGGGATAGTTTTCGAAATGTTCCGGTTGCCTCTTCCAAACCGGCCAAAACCCGTAGGAAGGAAAACCTCGAAATGCTATTATCAAAAGAATAAAATTAATAGTTTTCTCCTCAACCGAAAATTCTTTCCTACTTTTCTTTTCCAGCTACACTAAACAGTTATTCACTTCAATTCTATTATATTAATAACTTTTCCGCAAAAAAAACAAACGTTCCTCTATAGAAGTCAGACTGCGATTGAAGTGGATTGGTGTAGCTGTCCTCAAACTCACTACACCCTAAATACAAATTAATACTAATTCTGATGTTGTTTAGGCGAAAACTTTTATAGCCTTTGGGCCTAAAAATACCCCTTCCTCTCTAAAGGTTTTCACCTAATCGGAATCGATCTACGTCAAGTCAACACAACACCACAAGCTAAGGATGAGGTATTCGATGGCGGAGAAACAGATGGCTCCATCTACTCCGTCTATGAATCCGAAGGGAGGAAGTGTCGCTTCGCATATGGAGGTAGCAAAAACACCTTTTACATGCTGGCTACGTCAGAGGCGGATGACGAGAAGGAAGATCTGATCGAGGTCGATCAGAAGAAGAAGGAAATGGATGAGCTTGACGCCCATATTCAATTTCTCCATAAGAAATTGTTGGTTCGAAGAGCCGCCCAAAAGGAGGTTGAAGAGCAACAACTTTGGAAGCAACAGCAGAAGAACTAGAAGCAGCAGCAACATCAAAAACAACAAGAGTGGCAGCAACAACAACCAAAGCAGCCGCTGTGTCAAACAAAACCGCAGGCAGATGTGGTGCCATCAATATCAAAGGCAACCCAACTGTTGCTGCAACAAGAACTGCAGCAACAACAGCAACAATTACAACACTAGCAACTACAACAGCAACAGCAACAACAGCCGCAGCAACATCATCAACAGCAACAATCAAAGCAGTAGATGCCGAAGAAACGGAAGCAGGATCAACATCAACAATTACCACAGCAACAGCCAGCAAAACCGGAAAGGTGCCCTCCCATCAACGTCTTTCAACTGGGGACGAAGGACTTACAAAAACTATGTAAGTTGGCCACAAAACAGTCATACTTTATAAAACTTAAACTACTTTATAAGGCGCCCTTCAGCGATACACTGCTCATCGGCGTCCGATTTTAAATGTATAAAAGAGGAGTTAGCGGCGGCGGAGACTGAGTTTTATTCGTATAACCCTAAATGGGAAAAACCGCAAACAATGCTCCTCAAGGGCATTGACCCGAAGGAATTAAATGCGAAGAGGTCTAGTTTATAGGGGTTAAGCCCTTCAACACTGCGGCAGCGAGGAGGGAGAATAAGGAATTACCCTTCTGCCTAGTACAGGTATCCCACGATAGCAAAATTGACAGTCTAAAGAAGATACGTTCCCGCTGTGAAGTGGGAGAAATTGAATAAGATTGACCATGTTTTACAATGTGGGAAGTGTAGGATGCTGGCCTACGTCGCGGAGAACAGCAACATTCCGCTGCGCCAGGAACACGATCACCCACAAAAAAGGGGAATGTCTCTTAGGGACGGAGAAAGTAGAGGAAAGAGCGTTACTTACATGCGTACTCTGCAAAAATAATGGATACCCTGCTACCTATCGGGGATGCCCGAGAATTAAAGAATTGAGACAGAAAATACAGGCCATAAGGAACGATAAAAAGGTACAAGCCAGGCCAGTGTCCCATGCAGCAGCTACCACTGTTAGGCCTACTATAACCTATGCCCAAATGGCGTCAGGCAGAGGGCCGGCACAACAGACAGTGCCGAAGGTTACCCCGGTCCCAGTGGACAGGCAACCAGAGGCAGAACCTTCAATAAAGGTTGTGATGAGAACCATCCAGTCGATGAAGGCGCAGATGATCATTTTGTAAACACAGATGGTCCATTTGTCAGTACGCAAGAAGTCAATTTTGACAACGTCAACAACTTCAATGCATTGACCCAACTTGAGACACACGCAATTTGACCCATATTCCAAATATTTATGCAATGTGCATTCACCCTTTGCTTTGGGTATTGCTACGGCAATGTACGGTTTCGCATTACCTACAATGGAAACAGAATATGCTACACATCGCATATTATATTGGGCACAATTCATGGGGTGTTAGATGTCACGATCGTTTGGTCGATCGGTGGTCCCGTATGACTTGTATTATGTTGCAGAATTCGGAAGGAACGTAGAAGGAAGAGAAGAGAAAGTGGTGCATGGCTAATGGATGGGCGATTAGTGTGATAACCACGGTTATAGACAGTATGAACTGTGTGGATCACAACATCCCACCCCCCTTAGAAAAAGAAAAATTTTATGAAGAGTAGAATTTTCGTCAAATGGACTGTATACTGATGCCGAGGTTGGGTTTACAATTTTTGTTTGAATGTTTGTTTTTTTTTTTGACATTAAATTTGGTAGTACATTTAACTTAATTTTCTTATTTCAAAATTACAATATTAATGGATTTAAAATTAAGGATACAAACATTGATTCTATATTTCTTGGAATAGATTTTAATATATATATAACATCTAATTATTTCAGCTAAATAGTTATGGTTACTTAGAAATATGGAAGTAAATTTGAAGACAACAACATTTATTTTTGTTTGATTTTTTTTTTTATATTTATTTATATTTATATGAACTATATTTTTGCTTATTGGTTGTTTTTTTTTTTATTACGTACGTTATATGGATAGACACATAATTCAATTTAGAATCCGGTAGTCATCACTATTCTTGGGATGGGATTGGGAATTTTTCTCTGTAACAAGGAAATGGGTTAGTTAAAAGATATATTTTCCTGTGGACTGGGTCATACTTCGGAAAAGGTATAGAATAAGCGATTTCTTATTCGTCGAAAAGCTTAAGGTTGTTGTTGTGTAACAGTTTTGATTTAGCTCCTATCCTAATTAGCGTGTTTTCGTTAGATATTATTTTTTGTACCTCATATGGTCCTCCATAGCGTGGAAAGCTTATTTTCTCGGGTGTGATTCTTTACAAGGACTTTGTCACCAACATTAAACGCTTTGTTACTTGAACCTCTGTCATAATGCATTTTGGCTTTTTCTTTTTTGCTTTGCAATATATTCTTAGCGGCTTGACATCCATGCTGAAGGCGGGCTTTTAGCTCGAAAGCATAGTTATCGTAATTATATTGTGTTTGAGGATTTCTGCTAATAGAATTGGGAATCCGTGCAGGAAAACCGTAAAGTAATTCAAACGGACTAAAAGTAGTGCTACTATGAGGTGTAGTATTAAAGACAAACATTGAGTATGGTAACCAAGTGTCCCACGTGAACTGGTCATTGTTAACGTAATGCCTAAGATATGGTCTGTCAATATAGCGTCAGGAATTCCAAAGCGACATACAATTTTCTCAACGAAATTACGGGCTACAGTGGATGCTTCTGCGTTAGGTAGTGGTATAGCCTCAGTGAACTTTGTTAAATCATACTGGAAAGTCAAAATGTATTTGTTATTTTCGTAGCTAGTTGGCAGTGGTCCGACTATGTCTAAAGCTATGCGCTCGAAGGGACTTGTGCTCGTTGTAGTAATTTTCATAGGCATTTGCGGATTTTGCCTCAGTTTGTTTCTTTGACAAGATTCACATTTTCTAATGAATTCTTTTGTATCTTTTACAAGAGTTAGCCAAAAATACCTAGTTTTAAGACGTTTGATTGTCCGAGACACTTCTTGATGACCACCTAAAGGTGAATTGTGGTAGTCATGTAATATCGATTTCTTGTGGATCCTTAAGATGGGTTCGATTATCAGAATAGAGGAATAAAGTTATTTTTGCTTGCGAAAATACTTCTGTTATTGTGTTTTTGTGGTGAAAATTAGTTGGCTCGTGTATCGGAATAGAGATATCAATCTGTTTTGCCTTTTCTTTTATACAGTAGTTACGAATTTTAATTAGAATTTTCTCAAAAGTTGATTTGTCTACAATGTCTAATGGTACAGTGGTAATTATGTATGTAGGAGATTTTGAAATATTATGATATATTTTTATTTCATTAAGTTTTGGTCGAGTATAGTTAGGAATATTTTTAAATAGCTTTTCCTCTGGACTTTCAATGTGGGTTAAAATAAAAATCTGAATGGAAGAACAGTTTCCGGCAAACATGATTGGCTTAAGAGTGTCAACTATTTTACATTTTAACGGTGAAGGGGTGATTTCGTCATGTTTTGCCATTAATGTTTCATCAGCGTTTTGAGCTCTTGTTCTGCTTCTTGTAGCGACAAGTATATCCTTGATGTCGGGTCTTTGAGGTTCATTAACCATTGCAACGGCCTATGGTCAGTATATATTGAAAATTGTCTTCCAAATAAATATGGACGAAATTGTTTTACCGCGAAAACTATGGCTAATAATTCCTTTTCTGTAGTACTATACCTTGTTTCAGCGTCATTTAAGGTTCGACTTGCAAAGGAGATCGGTTTATCCTCACCTACGGGTCCTTGGGATAACACAGCTTCCAGTGCTAAGTCACTTGCATCTGTAGTAATAAGGAATTCTTGATTGAAGTCTGGATAAATTAATATGGCTGATCATTTGTTTTTTTAGTAACCTAAATGATTCGTCACAAAATGCGTCCCATTTGAAAACAACATTTTTCTTAAGAAGTTTTGTTAGAGGTTTTGAGATTTCTGCAAAATTAGGGATGAATTTTCGGTAGTAACCAACAAACCAAGGAATGCTTTTACATCGTTTACCTTCTTTGGTATTGGAAAAGTTTTGACGGCTTTTATTTTTTCAGGGTCCGATTTTATTCCGTTTTCAGATATTATATGACCTAAATAAGTTAGTTCTTGTCTAAGAAAATGACACTTCTATGGTTGAAGTTTTAAATTGTTTTCTCGTAAACGGTTAAGAATTTTTACGAGTTTTGTGTTATGGTCGAGTAAATCATACCCATAAACGACAATATCGTCAACGTAAACAGAACATTCTATTCCGTTCAATCCCATGAGAACATTGTTCATTAGCCGCTGGAATGTTGCGGGTGCATTCTTTAAACCAAATGGCATACGGTTATACTCATAATGACCAAACGGTGTGCTGAAAGCTGTTTTCTCCTTGTCCTTCTCAGACACTAGTATTTGGTGAAATCCTTTAGCGAGATCTAAGGTACTGAAATACTTTGATTTACCCAATTGGTCTAAAATATCTGTGATGTTAGGCAAGGGGTAAGCATCGCCAATAGATATTTCATTTAACTTCCTGAAATCTACTACGACTCTCCATTTCTTTTCGCCGTTTGTTCCCGTTTTTTTGGGACTAAGAGAAGGGGTGAATTCCAAGGACTAAAACTAGGTCTTATAATTGAGTCTTGTAGCATTTCATTTACCTGCTGGTATATTTCATTTCTCTGACTCTCTGGTAACCTATACGGTCGGACAAATAAGGGAGGTTTAGCTGTGTCGGTAACGATGTTGTGTTCAATGGCATTTGTTAAGTGATCACCTTCGAGGAAAAAGAGATCATTGTAATCCCTGCATATCTAACGCATTTCCTTCTTTTCTTCTGTATTATAGTGATCAAATTTAATTCTTTCTTCCAACTTAGATAGTCTGTGTTTTACAGGGTCTTTGGAACTGTTTAGTTCCATATACCCAAATTCGTTTAAGTCATCCCATTCAAATTGAAGGTTATTAGGGTTAATTTCAACTTCTTTATCCAAAGTGTTTATTAGGAGCAACTTAATTTTATCTTCTTTTGGTTTTATTAACGACTCGGCTATGTAGATACCAGGAATTGTTTGTTTTTTGTATACTTTTATATCGTTGTTTTGGAGAAAAGGTACTTCTATGAATTGTTTTCTTCGAGGTTTTAAAAGAACAACTGCTTGCTCGTAAGCAATTGCGGGAGTTTTCACAAGGTTTGGCTGTTTTTCAGCCCTTGCAAACGTAGTCTCGCAATTTTTTATACAGTTAGTACCCGTAGATACTTCCTCGTAAGGAATTTCTTCAACATCCTCTATGCTATCATTTTTTATTGCTTTCTGTTTTCGTTTTTATTTTGTCGTTTTTGTATTCATTCTTACTACTTGTTGAATAATTTTTATTTTTAGTCTTACTGTTTGCTGGATCATTTTTATATCCAGTCTTACTGTTTGCTAGTTCTTTTATGGGTATCTATCTCTATAATCTTTTTTCGTAATTTACTTTACAGTTATACCTGATAAGCAAGTCGCTACCTATTATGCCGTCGTAAGCTAAATTTATATTATCTGTGAGTTGATGGAATGGGTGAAATATGAACAGATCTTCGACATCGGTCTTAAATTCTAGAATTCCTTCTACTCCCCCAAAAGTGGTTATGGAATCTCCTGCTATAGTCGATATTACTACGTTCTTATTTTTATTTTTAGTTTTAGGGTTCTTTTTGTTTTTCAGAAGACCGATATCTGCTCCTGTATCGATTAGCAGTGTCGAATACCTTGTTTCTGATGGTTTGAGTGATATTCGAATCACTGGTTCCTTAAATTCAGGGCAGAATGAGATTTTGAGTTTTAAATTTAACTGTGGTGGTGGATGTCGGCTTCTCCTAGTATTCGGGATGGACTACCGATCTTGTCCTCCCGAACTTGGTAGTTTCCCGAAAGTCTTTCATTGATTTGACTGTGGAGGCCTTGTCTACTCGTTGCGAGTCTTACATCGTGAGTAGAGGCACTTTCGTTGAAGGGGTTTCTATTAGTACATTCTTTAGGTTCACGGTGAAACAGACTGCTCCGACTTGCGTGTGCAATGCGAAGACGGCACTCGGCTTCAGAATGGTAGGGTTTCCGGCAATACCCACAGGTTAAAACCTGTACCTCTCTTTTTACGAGTTTACTTTGAAAAGTTGGAAAATTGTTACTTCGAAAGCAAGTTTCCTTACTGTGACCGAATTTTCCGCATGCCTGGCATGTAGGTCTTGAGGGAGTAGAGGGTTTTGGATACCACTGGCTAGTTTTGGGTTGTGGTGAATTTGTTCGCTCGAGCCGCACTGAGTGTTCTTCGGCATACGCAATGGCCCGTTTAAGATCACTTTCCCCGTGCGCTTGGACCATGAATTTAGGGTTTGGATTCCTTAACCCGTCTTCAAATGACTGAATAGCCAATTTGTTGTCACAAATACTGTCGGACTGCTTCATCCCTTGTGCTAGCATATGTAGCGGAGTGCAGGGAGTTCAACAACTGGCTTAGGCGGTCACCAAATTCTTTTACTGTTTCTCGATGCCCTTGTTTGGCATTTAACAGTTCGTTCTGGGCAAAGGGACGTGATTTTTCTTCTCTGAACTGGCTTTCTAGTTCTGAGACTAGTTCATTCCGATTTTTTAAAGACATAAATTGGATCAGTTCAAATGCCGGTCCACAGAGCCGAGTTTTAACCACTTCCAGAAAAAACTTGTGTTCTGCATCTGTTTTTATAGATGAGAACAATATATTCCCGCACGCGATGAACTTGCTTAATTCCAGCGGGTTTCCACTGAAAGCTGGTACAATATTGTAGATGTCGTTCAGACTTACTTTATATTCCGCCATAGTAGGTTCGGAGCAGGAAAAAGGTAAATGTTGAAATAGCTGTGCTATTACAGCTTGCCTTCGGGTATGAATTTTGATGACTTATATTAAATAACCGGATGTAAGTATATGTGACAACCCGTATACGTGTACAATGGTGTTTTTAGCAAAACAAAAAAGTGTAATATATTTACTTAATACTAATATATATATAGTAGGTATATAGTAAATGTTATAGTAAATGCTGTTGCGTTCAGTCTGCCAGGCAGGCTTCGCGCCCTATAGCTGAGGAGACCTGGTCTTTCTTAGTACTCACTGCCCACACTTTGCCTCAGGCGTTCACTTGGAAGTTCGCCAGGTCTTACGATCGTGGGTCTTTATATAATTTATGTTCGTTCACAAAAACTTTTTGTTTCACTTTTTCACTTTTTTTTTATTGCACTACTTCTAAAAAATTTTTTTTTTTTTTTACTGTAGTTGGGACTTTTTAGGTATCCCACCGCTGCCACCAATGTTGTGACGCCGCGCAACCGTGCTTCCCGATAGTCAGGGAAGAGTACGAAGCGGAGAGTAAGTTAAACGAGTTTATTTATTTATTTATATATTATATTTATTTTTTTTATTCTACCTTGTAAGGGGTCCGCTGTCTTAAGCGTGGGCGCAACCGTCTTACTTGAAGGGTTACTTATTCTGATTCTAGACTTACTCTAACCTTCCCGCGAGTCCAAGCTAGTCGCAAGCTGTCGCGAAGATCTAAAGGCTCTTGGCTCACAGCACTCGATTAATCTGTGCTGGGTCCCAGGACATAGGGACATAGCCGGCAATGAGATAGCTAATGAACTTGCCAGAACAGGGTCAGTGACCGACGCGTCACAAGCAATTCAGGGTATTAAACCGCCACTCTCAGAGCTGAGGAAAAAGGTGGATACTATGATCATTGAAATGGCAAACAGTAGATGGCGCAGTCTGTCTACATGTGCGACTACTAAAGCATTATGGCCCAGATACGACCGAGCAAAAACCGACAAGATCCTTCAGTGCGACAAAGAGTTGCTAACGATGGTGGTTGGAGCTCTCACTGGCCATAATCATCTTAGAAACCATACCATGAAAATGGGACTCTCCAACGACAACATTTGTAGAGGTTGTGGTGACGAGGAGGAACGTGAGGATACTCCTCACTACCTTTGTCACTGCCCTAGTCTTTGTCAGTTGCGTCATAGAACACTGGGAGAATTCTTCTTCCAAGACTTACATGAAATCTCAGGTATACCTCTTAGATCTCTTTACAGGTTAATAAGGAAATCGGGATGGCTCCGGCGCAACGAAGGACCATGAGTGCGACAAGGGTGAAAAAAAGGGGACACTATCCTCCAATTGGGCATCACAATGGGTCCCTAAGGACCTAAGTGAGACGTGGCTTAAGCCCGTCTACCCACATACCTTGCTACCTACCTTCCCGCGACATCGGTCAGCTTTATATAGCTTAATTGCTCATGAACCTCATCCCCTCTCCTTTTCAGGCCCCAACCGAATTCAGTACGCAAGAAGTCAATTTCGACAACGTCAACAACTTCAATGCATTCACCCAACTTGAGACACACGCAGTTTGACCCATATTCCAAATATTTATGCAATGTGCATTCACCCTTTGCTTTGGGTATTGCTACGGCAATGTACGGTTTCGCATTACCTACAATGGAAACAGAATATGCTACACATCGCATATTATATTGGGCACAATTCATGGGGTGTTAGATGTCACGATCGCTTGGTCGATCGGTGGTCCCGTATGACTTGTATTATGTTGCAGAATTCGGAAGGAACGTAGAAAGAAGAGAAGAGAAAGGGGTGCATGGCTAATGGATGGGCGATGGGTGTGATAACCACGGTTATAGACAGTGTGAACTGTGTGGATCACAACAACCCAAGCATATTCCGGCAAGTAAATAAAATCTTCCGGTGGAAAGATCAGAACTACATTCAAATCGTGCTTGACAACGACTTGTTCGTTGTTGAGGATCCCCAGGAGAAGGTGAAAGTAATTGGTGCTGTCTTCCAGGAAGTGTACACGGTCAACGAACCCCGTTGTTCTAACCACGTCTTGGAAAACAGAGCCTTGCTGTACCACTTCTATCTCCGGAATGAGATAATTCAATGGCGATCTGAGAACCCTAGTTTCACCGGTGGATGTATACACATTTCTGCCTATTACCCGGCCCATTGGAAAACGGCTGTGGTACAACCGATCCCTAAACGGGACAAAGATCCCGACAAATCTCCGGTTAATAAGTCTTTTTCAGTGTATAAGCTAAGTCTTTGAGAAGATTGTAATTAGAACTCTGAAAGAATGGGTTGAGGAAAAGCAAATTATACCGGATAACCAATTCGGCTTCAGGGCGGGGCATGATACCATGCATGCCGCGTCCCAATTGGTATCCGACATTCAATGGAATAATAACAGGGGGCAGTAGGCTCGCCGATCCTGTTCGCTATATTCACTAGCGATCTTATAGGTTCCATGCCAAACTTAATAGCATATGCCAATGATCTGATAGCGTACAGATCAGGTCCTAAGGTCGACGTAATAAATATCTTGTTGTAGCGTGACTTCGATAAGATTCAGCGATTTTGCGACGACTGGAAGTTGAAAATCAACTTCCGGAACTGTGAAACTATTCTGTTGAGGTCACAATGAGGTCTTGTACAATGAGGCATACCTGATCAGGATACATAATTCTATTATTAAGCTGACACGAGAGCACATTGCATGAGCTATGACTTCCACCAACAGTCGGATCTTTGGGGCTTACTACCCCAATATAATGTACCACAAGAATTTATATTTATCTTCCATGTTAAATGCCGAACAGTTGATAGGCGACTGCAACACAGGTTAGACGTCGTTCGCACCCACGAGACTCTTCTTCGGTTCACTAGGGCGATCTACCAAAGAAGACAATAAGCCTTCGCCGCCGTTTACTTTTTAGAGACAATGAGTTGACCTCATGTGGCCAACTTGCATAGATTAAGTTAGTTTTAAATAGTATAAGAAGAAAAAAAGAAAAATAAGAAAATCATAAAACCAAAAATCCAACAAAATATTAAACAAAAAAAATTAAAAAAAAAGTTGCATACGGCATTTAAAATATATATGTTAAGCATATAAATACTATATGCGCCCTGGTGCACGAGTTATGTAATCAGGAAAAATTAAACGCGTGTTTTTATTTGTTTGTTTAACACAATTTTTATTTTTTGAAAAGTAATCTCTGCAGGGTCTACTCATAACTAACTCTTAGCATGCATGCACTTCACAAAAAACACCACGCCACAGTTAACAAACATATTGGACACAACGATGTTAAGGTTGTTGCAGCAACATGTTGCATGTAGCTCGACTTGTTGCGGCACTTAACTCCTCCCACCGAAAATTTGATTTCGTTTGAGCGAAATCGGTTAATCAGTATAATATGAAAAAATAAAAATGACAATTCGTTTAAGTAATAGAAAATATAACTTAACAACTAATAACTAATTGATTAATAATTATAATTAAGTTCAAATATATTTATATAAGACCTGCTTATAGTAATTACATTTTGTTTTAGTTTTTAGAATTCACTGACATTTGTATTATCAAATCCCTTTTTTTTACTTTTTTCATATACATACAAATGTTGATATTTAATAACATAATTATACATATGGGCTGCTCTATCCATTATTGATAAATCTAACGATCACCTTTTATAAAATTATCTGACCAACGCCTCCATAAATACATATATGTATGTATGTACATGTGTAAGTATGACTTGTAGGTATTTTGTATATTTGGTTGAGAAACAAAAAAAAAAGAAACGTTTCGATTACGATTTTAGATATATGATATGTAACGTGAACATATTTATATATCAAGATAAATATAGATATATTGATTAGTAGTACTGATTAATATATTGATTAGTATATCGTATAGTAGGTAAAACTTGTTTTTTAGTAGTTTTTACATAAAAGTGTTCATTGCTTCCTAAAAGCCAATAAATCTAAACTTTCCCAAATATGCGATTTCTTCTATCATTTAATTCGTATATAGTGTCATTTTTTTAAAAATTGGGTTGGTCCTTCCTTGTTTTATTGCGTTTATTTATAGCGTGCTGTTTATGCGACAAATGTCATACAACTCAACGAACTCTTTAAAAAGTACTGAGACGAACTCACTGCCATTATCGCACACGATTTTTTTTGGGACACCATGGTGGGAGAAAAAGTGTTCTAAGGCCTCAATTAAATTTATGCTATTTCTTGCAGAGAGGTAATATGCACAGGCAAACTTACTAAATTTATCGATAATGGTTGAAAAGTTTTCCTTATGGACTGAATATATATCGATATGTATAATCTCTAATGGTTTCGAAGGTGTCTCAGTTAATTGAAATTTTATCTGGTGTCAGTCACGAGCATACTTATATTTTGGACATATTTCACAATTATTTATAAAACGTACAATAGAGTTCTTCATATTGGGAAAATAAAACTCTCTCTTTAGATGTTCAAATGTTTCGTTGATTCCCCTATGATTCGATTTAATGTGGTAGTTACTAATCAGTCTATCTTGTTCGTCTACGACAGTAACATCCATAAGTTTTGTGGTACATCTTACGAGTTTCATTCTTGAGTTAGCGAAGAATTTTGAATAAACAGCCTGTACCGTTTTGAATGTACTTTCGTCTGTCAATATTGCTGTTAGACCTTTTGGGGCTACATGTTCTTTAAAGATGTTACTCGTAACTATTATTTTTTCATCGCTTATGTTATTATGTTTTATAATATATCTTTTCTTTGTTCGAAAAAGTATCTGCGATTTCACGTCTAACTTAGATTTACTATTATTTCCTCAAGAATCAATTGATTTGAAAATTCGTTGATTGCACGTTCCGAAATTGGTATTCCATCGTCTAGATTTTCTTGGGTCGAATGAATCGTAGAAATGTTATCAAGATCATCGACATGATTTATCACAGAAACATCTTCTACTCGTTAGTCCTCTGCTGAATTTATTGCTTCGTTAGCATTAATCTCAATTCGAGACAAAGCATCAGCGTTCGAGTTTTGACTTCCTTTTTTATATGTAATGTAGTAGTCATACTCTTCCAATTTAAGCCGCCAACGAATCAGTTTTGCATTAGGTTCCTTAAGAGAGAAGCCATGTTAGTAGTTTATGGTCGGTAATAATTTGAAATTTTCAACCGAAAATGTATGGCCGGAAATACTTTGTTGCCCACACGACTGCCAGCAGTGCTTTCTCAATAGTGCCATAATTTTGCTCAGTTTTGGATAAAGTCCGACTTGCGTAGCAGATTGGCTTATCCGAGCCTAACTGCCCCTGCGATAGCACAGCGCCGAGAGCAACATTACTTGCTTCCGTAGTAACATTTGAGAATTTGAGAAGTCTGGATATTGAAGAATGGGGTCATTGCATAACAAGGTTTTACTAGTCTCGAAACAATTGATGTATTTGTCATCAAGTACATTTCTTCTTCCTTTGCGGAGGTACTCCGTCATAGGTTTGGTCAAATTCGCGAAGTCTCTGATGAATTTTCTATAATAACCAAGAAGCCCAAGAAAGGATTTGATTTGCTTGGGTGTTTTTTGTAGTGGGAACTTCTGTATAGCAATTACTTTGTCAGGATTGAGCTTTACCCCATCCGTTGTAATCAAATGTCCCAAGAATGAAACTTCCTTCTGAAGAAAAGTAGATTTTTTCACCTGAATTTTCAAATTAGCCTCTTTTAATTTATCGAAAACTGCACCTAAACTGTCTATGTGCTCCTGGAGTGATGTACAAAACTCAATAATGTCGTCCATACATACAAGACATATTCTTCCCTGAAGATCTCGAAGAACATTATCCATCACTCGTTGAAAGGTGGATGGTGCATTCTTCAGGCCGAAGGGCATTTGAACGAATTCATAATGCCCATTATCGACTGAAAATGCAGTTTTTGGGATATCTTCAGTTCTGACCTCAATTTGGTGGAAACCTGAGGCAAGGTCTAAAGTGCTAAAATATAAGCTTTTTTCTAATTTATCTAATATGTCTGCGATGTTAGGAATGGGATACTTGTCATCGATTGTTTTTTTGATTTAACTTGCGGAAATCTATGACAAGTCTCCACTTTTGGTTTCCATTAGCATCATTTTTTTGGAACTATCCATATAGGGGCCGACCACGGTGAAGAACTATGTCGAATAATTCCTTGGTCGAGCATATTTCTAATTTGGATTTGAATTTCTTCCTTATGGATAAAGGGGTATCTGTATGATTTGGAGTATATAGGTGATTCATCATTTGTTTTACTTTCATGTTTTATCTTATTAGTGAATGTTAACTTTTGTCCCTCTTGAAAGAAAATATAATGGAATTGCTTACATAATCTAAGTATCTCTAACTTTTCTTCAGAATTCATGTGCTCTGTTTTAATAAAATTTTGAATATTCTCTTTACGTGAAAATTTATATGAATCATGATTAATGGAAAAATTATGAAACTCGGAAAAGTTATCCTTGTTCATGATATTAGTCTTGACTGGTTGTTCAATTACAAAAATCACTGGTTAATCAGCTGTTCCTCTACGAATGCATACCAATTATTAGACTGATAAACCCCCCAGGTATTATCAAGTTATCTTTTATTTTAATTGGTCCCATATAAAAACCACCATTTTTTGTGTCAACAGGTACCTTGCAAATTATTTTGTTTAATCCAGGAACAATATATATTTTAGACATCAAATTGGGCTTATACTTCAAGATTATTATTGTATTTTCGGTTTCTAAGTACGATTTACCGATATCCATTTTAATTTTAAGGTCCCTCATCATATCTACGCGGATTAAACCATCGAAATTATTATGGAATTTAAACAATATAAAAATAAGTTCTTTTTTAATGTTAAACTCTTTCAAACCTTGTATTCTTATTTGCTTATTTAGTGTATGATTTAGAAAAACTGTTTTTATCTCGATAGGATTAATTCTTTCAATCGTTTTATGGTCAACTACTTCGGGGTCAATAAAAGACTTGTTGCTTCCGGTGTCAATGAGAAACTTTAGATTTTTACCAAGGTAGTTGATGTGAATATAAGGTAGTAAGTAAGAACTGTAGGTATTGATATCGATATAACCAATTGATTGACCGAGGCTTGTTAATGAAAATTTCGATCATCAATATTAGGCCCCAACTGATCGTGTCTATTAATGTTCGTGTCAGTGTTGTTTAGTGACCAATTTTCATACTGTTCGGAGTTCGAATCCCGATCACGGCTATTAACTTCAGTATTATAGAGCTCCCTTGATATATTATTCTGTTGGTTAGTCCTACTACTGAATTTACTATAACGGCTGTTAGTTCTTCCGCTCAAAACATCCATTGGTTCTGGGGGAGGGAATTTTCTAGCAGAATTTTGTTTACAAACGAGCCGGACGGCGCTTGTGAGCCATTATATGTCTGATTGAAATCTAAGAAATTTCTAGGTGTTTGGTTGAAATTTAATTGTTGGAGTTTGGGCCAGAATTTGGTTGATTTTGACTGTGTTGAGGTCGAAAATTGTTATGTGGATAGCGCATTTGAGATGGCCTATTGAAAGAAAACATTTGCCGTGAATATTGATGAGCGTCTTGGAAATACGAAGTGTTCTGTTCTTGAAGACAGAAATTTAAAGCTTGAGCTAATTTGGTTGGTCTCATAGCTCTTATCGTGAATCCCAAAGGCTCGCTTAGACCCGATAAAAATGCGTTAAGACACATTTCTTCATAGAGAGCTGGTTTTGCCTTAATGACATTATTATGGTTGACAAACTTGCAATTACTTCTGAGTAAAAGCTTTGAACAGATTTACCGTTTTGTCTTAATTGATGCAGGTATAATATGTATAACTATAGAATAATGTATAACTAGATTATTTTTTATTTCTTCCCAGTCTAAAGCGGTTCCATACATATTCAGTACTTCGTTTGCTTGACCGATAATCTTATTTCTAACGGCACGAAGAATTGTTTTTTTTTTGTTTTTTTTAGTATTTAGTATTTAGTATTTCATATAAACTTATGTGCTACACAAAAATGACTAAAACTAGCTTACCTAACTTTTTAGAACTATCTTACTGGCCCTCATCGGGCACTCTAAGTTAAACTTAATCGTTAACTATGTCTTTCGACTTATCGTAATTTTTTTTTTTTAATTTTAAGAACAATTAAAACTAAGAAAAATGTATTGTTATTTTTTAAAAAACTTAGTGAAATAACGCTTTTTTGTTTTTCTTACATTCTAAATAAAACTTAAACCTACCTTACAATAAAACTTAACTTAACCTAGCTAAACTAACTTATCATTAATTGGAATACATATATGTAGGATTTAATCCATATATATTTTATTATATGTGAACAATCTCTGCATATAAGCATTCCGGTTTTTTTTTTTTTTTTGTTTTTTCTTAACCTACCTTATACTAAACTAAACTAGACACTTAAGAACTATGTAAGCCGGCCGAGGCAAGTAATACATGTCAGCCGACTTTAAATACCAGACCTACCCCGGATCGACGAGGGAGCTCCCTCTTTTAACCACCAGAACTGCTGGTGTTGATTGCTCACATCTTTAACATCTTGGCTGGATACCGATCTACTAAAGCGAAGAAGCTCCTCAGTGCTCTGTGCGACGTCTCGGCTGTAGTTGAGTCGCCCATCCACAGTTGTCCGAACAATGTGGAAGATTAACGGAACTGCATCTTTATCCTTGATCAGACCTGCCTGGTCGAAATAAAGGAATGCTTCTGGGGGAACGAAGCCATTAAGGCGTTCCCTCTAATGGTATCCATAATTGGGGTAGTAAGCCCCTGAAATCAGGTTATTAATCGAGATGATTGCTCTTGCAATGTGCCTACGAGTCATCTTGATTAAAAAGTTGTCTACTCTTATCAGGTTCGCTCTGTTGTATAGGATCTAGGATAGGAATAGAATTTTTTGTACTGGGACTCTGGTGTTCTGTAAAGGTGAAGGCAAGCCCTAAGACAAGCCCTCTCAAACACCCGAATCTTTTCCATCAAGCTTGCTCCCACATTGAACCACACGGGACAGCCGCATCGACCGAATAAGGGCCATGTAGCAGATTACCTTCACTCTCGCATCGAGTTGGCTGTTGCGAAACAGTCTCTTTGTAAGAGCGAAAGCCCCTCGAGCTCTGGCCAGAGCAGCATCCATATGTTTATTAAAATATAGATATTGATCTAGCCAAATCCCCAGGTATCTGACTACAGTCTGATTCGCTAGTGGCTGCCCATGTTGCCCAATAACTGAGAACTTTCGCCAATTCTGTTTGGTATCCGCCGAGGCCTTTCTCAACGGCGTTCTGAATAAGATGGTTTCAGACTTCTGAAGGTTGATAACCAACTTCCAGTCGTCGCAAAATCGCTGAATTTTCTCGTAGTCACTTTGCAAGAGTGTTACAATGATCTCGATTTTAGGACCTGATCTGTACGCAATCAGATCGTCGGCATACGCTATCGAGTGTTGAAGGGATCCTATCAGATCAGCTGTGTAAATGTTGAAGAGTATCGGCGAATTGACCGCACCCTGTTGCAGACCATTTTTAATGTCAAACGTTCCCTCAGAAACTACATCGCAATTTTTAACGATGAACCTTCTGTTGGATAACATATTAAGCAACGTGTACAATAGTGGTTTGCCTATACCCAACCTGTTTAACTTATAGAAGAGCCCTTCCAACCATACGGTATCGAAGGCCTTTTCCAAGTCAATCAGTAGGGCACCCGTGCACTGTTTCTTGTTTTTATTCCATTGTATGTCCGACACCAGGTTCGACGCGGCATGTATTGTATCATGCCCCGCCTTGAAACCAAATTGGTTATCCGGAACTATATTATTATGCTCAACCCATTCGATCAAAGCTCTATTAATGACTTTTTCGAATACCTTGCTGATATTCGGAAGGAGACTTATCGACCGGAGATTTGCCGGATTGGATGCGTCCTTTTTGCGGATCGTCCCTCTTGCGGATCGGTTGTACCACTGCTGTTTTTCAATGCTCTGGATAGTGCACATTATTCAGAGCATTGTTAAATAGTATGGTATAAATTTCCACCGCTACCGGTGGAAGATGCCTTAAAACAATGTTCGATATTCCATCGATTCCCACTGACTTCTTCTTTTTTAGTGTTTCGAAGATCGTTTGTAGTTCTCTCTTCGGTACGAACGGGGGATGAGTCCCTTCATTGGCGATGGCATTAAGTGCCAAATTATCGTCATCGAACATGGTAAAGCCAGAGTTCTCTGATCGCCAGTGCTCGATTTCGTACCGAAGACGGTGGTTGAGCTCAAGGACTCTATTCTCTAGGTTGCGGTTGGGGCGAATGCTAGCATTTACCTTGTACACGTCCTCGAAAATAGCTCCTATCGCCTCCATCTTCTTTTGCGGATCTTCGATCACAAAAAAGTTGTCATCATCGGCAGCGTCCCTAGGATCTATACCCGCTGCTGTGAGTAATTTTTCATTGTTCGTCGTTCGGGGTATTTTCAGACACGGAAGTTCGTTGGCATCCTTCCTCCGAAATATTTTATTAATCTGGGGGAACATACTCGGGTTATCAGATCTGATAGCCCGAATCTTATTTCCCCAGTGCAAATTGGCTGACCGCCTATAATTTGCTGTAATTAATATTTGGAGGTTCTTTATCAGCGACTTCAGTGACCTTATCTCTGAGTTTTGTCTGTCCGCAAACTGTCTGTATAGGTTTTTAAGCCTAGGGAGCAGCCTGCTTTTTTGTGTGTGAAGTGCGTCTATTGTCGCGTTGCCATATATGTTCTCTGTATGTCGATGCCGGGGTATCGTTCTGTCCATAGTTCGTTTTATTGTCTCGTCCATTCCTTTAAGATACCAGTCAATCTCTTCGTTTGAATGGTTCCTATTGGACGGTGGGTAGAGCGCGTTCGAGGAGAGTGCTCTTGTCAAGTCTCGAGAGAAACGAGTCCAACGAGTCCTACTGTAATTGTAGGAGTACGTTTGACCAAACTCTTGAAGTTCCGCAACTTCATTAGGAATCGTTATTTCGGCACGTAGTCCGCAATGGTCACTGTCGTGCATAAATGTGCGCAGGCAGTTTATTGTTTGTTGGTCCACGTCAGTCAGTTGTAGCCGTTCGTCGAACAGCAGCAGATCTAGATAGGAGCCGCTTCTGGGAAACGACGGACTATCTGTAGCCTTTAGGTTGAGGCGAAACTCTATGGAGTTTTGAACCCACCAATTGAATAATGAGGTCCCTCTTTGATTAGGCGTATGATTTCCCCAATTTCTGTGTTTTGCGTTGAGATCTCCGGCCATGAGGTAATAATTCTCCTCCGACTCCAGCCTTAGACATCGAAACAATGTCGGGTGAGCGTGATCAGAGGCGTAGAGCGCGACAATGTACATCTTTTTTCCACTACGGAGCCGGATGTACACAATGCACGCTTCTATTCCCTGGAATCTTCGCACTTCACCACTGTACACGGCTTTATATTTTAGTTTTTTATTAATGAAGATCGCAACACCTCCTCCTTGAGTAGAGTTGGGTCGGTCTCTTCTTTCTATATTATAGTTTGTGTGCCTTAATAACACATCGGGCATTTGGTCATCGAGCAACTTATACAGCGATTCTCTTCAATCGATCCCAATGAATGAATTTACATTCATCGCTGAGATCCTCAAGGAGTTCCCAGTAACGTTCGCGCCCATTACGATAACAGTTGCGCTAAGCTCGGCAGAATCGTATAGATGTAGTCCACACGTCCTGTCTGTTCCTGTAACTGGCTCTGCATCTGTCCGAACTGGCTTTGCATTTGTCCGATCTGCTCTTTGATCTTGAGCAAGACAGTCAGAATGGCGCCGTCAATCTCAGGTGCGTTTGGCATTGGGGCCTGCACGACTACCTTTGACTGTTGTTGTACTGTGATGCCCCTTCCTGACACGATTTGGGCGTAGGAAATTTGGGGGTTGATGGTTGCTCTTTGTGTTGGAGCTGTTGTGACTTTCCCTACACGATTCTGCTTACGAGCCAGATTTGCTAATTTCATGCTTTGACAGGACAACCCAGTGGGCAACACCTCCTCCTTGAGTAGAGTTGGGTCGGTCTCTTCTTTCTATATTATAGTTTGTGTGCCTTAATTTGTATTTCTGAGTAAGCTTGGTTTCGCAAACCAGAAACACATCGGGCATTTGGTCATCGAGCAACTTATACAGCGATTCTCTTCAATCGATCCCAATGAATGAATTTACATTCATCGCTGAGATCCTCAAGGAGTTCCCAGTAACGTTCGCGCCCATTACGATAACAGTTGCGTTAGGCTCGGCAGAATCGTGTAGATGTAGTCCACACCTGTCTGCTCCTGTAACTGTTTTTGCATCTGTCCGAACTGGCTTTGCATCTGTCCGATCTGCTCTTCGATTTTGAGCAAGACGGCCAGAATGGCGCCTTGAGCCTCGGGTGCGTTAGGCATTGCGGCCTGCGCGGGTACCTTTGGCTGTTGCTGTACCGTAGTACCCCTTCCTGACACCATTTGGGAGTAGGAGATTTGGGGATTTACGCTTGCTTTTTGGACTGGAGCTGGTGTGACTTTTCCTACACTTTTCTGCTTACGAGCCAGATTTGCTTGTTTCATGCTTTGAAACTCAGGACAACCCCGATAGCTTGCGGTGTGACCCTTGTTTTTGCATAGTACGCAAGTGAGCTGGCTCTTATCTGCCACTTTTTCCTTACCCAGAGGACATTCCTCCGTTATGTGGTTCTCTCCACACTTTACGCATCGAGGCTGCATGTCACAGTTCGACGCGGCGTATCCGAACCTTTGACAGCGAACGCATTGGATGATGCCTTCGCTGCGCTTTAATTTATCCCAAGTGACAGCCTGGCAATTTAGGGATTTAATGCTCCCTAAATTGTCCAGTTTGCTTTCGGGTGACAGCTGAACCAGGAAGAACGGCAATTTCCGTTTCCCCCGTTTGGCCCTTGCTGTGGTGAAAGGCTTAACCCCTACAAAATTGAGACCCTCGCACATTATTTCTTGGAGCGTCTTAAGGAGCTCCTCCGGTTCCATTCCTTTCAGGAGCATCGTCGATTGCCTTAACAAATCTTTTATTTTGTTATAATCCTCCACCGTATTACATTGGATGGAGTGCTTATATTCATTGAAACGCTTAATTGTAAAGTTGTTGCCTATGGCCGACTTAAACTCCATCTTATGCCTGTTGATTAGAGGAACACGCTCTTTTGCTACATTACTCTGCTGCCACTGTCCAGGTTGTTGTTTCCTCTGTTCGGGTTGTTGCTTCTGCTTCTGCTGTTGCTGTTGTTGCTGCAATTGTGGTTGGTCTTTAGGGTGTTGTTTTTGCTGCTGCTGATGTTGCTGCTTCACCTTTGGCTGTTTTTGCAGTTGGTGTTTCTGCTTTTGTTGTTGCTGCTGCTTCGGTTCCTTCTGCTGTTCCGCCTGTCTCTCCCTCTCCCGTCCTGCCGTTTGTTTAGCCTTTATGGCCTCTATTTGTTTCTGGAGCTGCTTGATGCTGTTGTTCAGGCACTCCAGCTCATCATCTTCATCGTCAGAATCCGACGGCGCGATAGAGGCGAAGCTATTGCTTGCCCCTGTATATCTCCCTTCCCCACCGTCGGAAACGTAGGGGAAGTCATCTGCTGCCGTACTACTTTTTGGCGTCTCCTTCCTCACCTCAGCGGGCAGCTTTTCTGCTGAGGCTGACAGGGAGGGACGCTTCACCAAGTTGGACGTGGGCTTCGTTTTCCTTCTCCTCTTCGACGTCCCAGCCATTGCCGATGACGTAGCTAACGGAGGACCTGCTTCATCGCCTGATGATTTTTCAACGGCCGAACCTTTCGGTACTTGAACCGCCTTACTCATCACGTGAGTTTTCTGTTTTTTTTTTCGCTCACTTTTTCACGAAAGAAAAGGAAAAAAAAGCTTTTTATGTTCCCCGGCCAGGGATCGAACCTGGGTCCCACTGCACCGCGGCCACGCACTGATTCCACTAAGCCACGCTATTGGCTTGCAAATTAATGTTTTATTTTATTGTTCTTTTGCACAATATTTACGATCACTAAGCCGAAGCACGTTTATTCTCCACCGAGGTCTGTGAACGACTGACGACGAAGAATTGTTCCGGCATAATCCGTACCACTGGCTTTTCTTACTAGAAGCAATATTTCCTCCACATTACTTATAAAATCGTACAGTAATATAGGATTACCATCAAAGGTCGGCAAATCTTTAACAACATCCGGAATTCTAAGTGCGCCAAACATTTCCGCTATATTTTCAGGAGTCATTTTGATTTTTTTTTAAATGAAACTGTTTCTTCTCTTATTATTTTTTTTTTTTTAATGCTAATGACTAATAATGATTTTATGAATCAATGTGTACATGGTCAATAAAACACAGTATGGATTAAGTATAGATAAGTGATCGTTATATATATCAATATGGACTTACCCTAGCAATAACAATGATGATAATAAACATAGATAGGTAGGTAAGTAAATGTTCCCTTGTTGTCGTTATTCTCTAGTACTTATTTTCAGTTAAATTCAATATTAATTTTATCCGTTTATCGGTTCTTCCACGTTTTAAATTTATTCTTTCTTTTTTTCTATTTTATGTCACTTTTATCACACTTTTTTCGTCTTCTTTTTTTATATATGTAATTTGATGATTCGTTTTAATTTTCACTTAGAACATTATCGTTTGCTCTATTATTCAACTTTAAATGTGTTTTTGGATTCGTCACTGAATTCCAGTTTTGGTATTTCTTTTAATTAAAGCTCGGTATGAATTTTCTCTGTTCACATTCTTTCACTCTCGTTTTAAATAAAGCCTTCCTTTTTTTTACTATTTAAAAACAAATTATAGTGTTACACTCACTTTTTATTGTATTTAGCAATCGTTTTTTTTTTCGTGGCCGGTTTTCCGACTGAGCCATTTATGTATTAGAGAAAAATTAAACGCGTGTTTTTATTTCTTTGTTTAACACAATTTTTGTTTTTTGAAGAGTAATCTCTGCAGTGGTCTACTCACAACTAACTCTTAGCATCCATGCACTTCACATTCATCCATGCACTCCACAGTTAACAAACATATTGGATAAACAAACAAGAGGAGAGGTAACATGTAAAGGACGCCACTTTTCACAAACGCGTAAACAAATAAGACAACAAAAGGAATTCAAAAAACAATGAGGTGACATTTGTTGACCAATGCATGGCAGCAACATGTTGCGTGTAGCTCGACATGTTGCGGCACTTAACTCACGCGTCCGTATTTTGTTACGGACATAGTTGTTAAGTTGTTTTAAATAGATTAAGTAGATGTAAGTAAGTAACCATATTAGTGAATCCAGTTCCTCTGTTAGATCTAGAAAAATTCGTATTAGACTTAGGCCATGTATGAACAGAAATATATTAGAGAAAATCAAAATAAAGACAAACTTGCAATAAAATTGTCTCAGCATCCTCAAAATGTCGGTCTAAAAAATCGTTACAAAAATATGTACCGAAAACTCAGAAAAGGTATTAAAACAAATCGCGATGAATACTATCGATCAGAATTTTTGAGAGTTAATTAATATTATGATCAGTCGACGGAAAAGGAGTCAGAAACATTATTATTTGCAATATCGGTTCTTCTGAAATATATGATTCTTTCACCATCGCTGAGGAATTTAAATAAGTATTTTGCTAAAAATGTGCAATTGTACTTCACTATTACCATCCATATCAAAGGTATATACTTTTCTTTAATTATTTGCCATGTGACTCAAATTGTTTTATAACAGAAGTTAAACCTAGATACTCATACGTTGCGTATTTTTTTACAAACTTAAGAATACATGTTCTTCACAGGCCTTAAAAGTTATTTACCATGGGATTTTCCATTCCAAGCTACAGTATGGTATTTCCTGTTGGGGTGGTGCTTCTCGCTCCAAATTTTCAAACTTACTGACTTACTGAAAAGTGCATAATTAGGAAAATATGTAATAAAAATCGATATTATCATTCCATGCCATTGTTTACCAACTTGAAATTCTCCCCCTAAGACATTTATACTACTATAGAGTTTTGAAAATCGTATTTTTAAGATGCGGCTACCTGAATAGTAGATATTCTGATCGCTATAACCTTAGAAGATACCACAGCATAGTTCACATTCCAACATTTGTTATGTTTGGGCCTGGGATGAGATTAAGTTTTCCCAAAAAACAGAGCCGGTTAAGCACTTTTAACCTACGGCTGCTTCAGTCTGGGGTGGCTTTTTGCTCTGTCTCACCAAACTTTAAAAAAAAAAATATGTGCTCGAAAGAAATGAAATGGAGAAGGGATCTTAAACGACAAATGAATGCGTGGATCTGTATTGAATGAGTCTGCGACCGCGGTGCTGTTTAGGCCTCACATTTCCCTCCCAACCATGCACATTCGAAAAGTATTTGAATGGCCCAAATAACAAAACTTAAAACTTTTATTTTCGATGTATACATTTCTTTACAAAATTGTTATTCAAAATTCATTTTTCTTAGTTACAGTTAGTATTTAAGTTAAATTTCATCTTTAAAATTCACAAATTTTAATTTATGAAAATGCTAATTTTATATTTATCAACAGGGAAACGAGAAGAATACCAACAACGAATTGGAAAGACTATACATTATCATTACAAAAGGTTTTGATACCACGAAGAGGCTATAGTCGTACGTTCTCCAAAGCATCAAGGCAAACAATTTTCGAAACCGTTAATTTATTTTTTGCGTAAAACTACCACTTCCTAGCTTATAGACCTATTGCTGATAAAAATGGTTTGCCTACCAAAATCGACACAAAAAATTCACTATCTGTTAAAACAATGCTCAGAAGAATATGCCTTTGAACCTATGTTCGTGTAATCAAAATTCGTATTTCACTTTCTTTTCTTTTGTACACTGGAATATTAGTATATGCACAAAAAAGAAACTTCATCTAATAATTGAATTTTAAATCTGTATATGTAGTTATTTAGCACTCAAATTAGTTAGTAATTTAGAAAAATTGGTTAACAAATGTTAATTTAGGGAAATGAATAATTTAAAAAAAAAGAATATGAAATTTGTTTGTTCTTCTTCTACTTAGGGCGCTACAGTCCGAGGTGGACCTGGGCCTCACTCAACATACCTCTCCAGCCAGCACGATCTTTCGCCAGCTGTCTTCAGCTTCGCACACCAAGCCGGCCGAGGTCCGCCTCGACTTGTGTGCGCCACCTTGTTCGTGGACATCCTCTGTTGCGTTGTCCCACAGGCTCAGAGTCGAAGACTCTTCGGGCCGGAGCTAAGTTGTCCATACGCTCTAAATGGCCTAGCCATCTTAGGCGTTGGATCCGTAGACGCCTGGCTAGACTCATGTCGCTGTACAGCCCATACAGTTCGTGGTTGAATCTTCTCCCCCAAATGCCATCAACGCAAACAGGACCAAAGATCGCGTGCAGAACTTTTCTCTCGAAAAGACCGATAGACTGTTCATCCGCCTGTGCGCCGTAAAGCAGGACTGGGACGATCAAGGTCTTGTATAGAGTCAGCTTGGTCTTCAGAGAGAGGGCTCTACTCCTCAATTGAATTTTGAGCCCATAAAAACAGCGGTTGGCAAGAGTAATTCTGCGTTTGATCTCGGTACTGATGTTGTTTGTACTGTTTACCGCGGAGTCGAGGTAGACGAAGTCCTTAACTACCTCAAAGTTATAGCTGCCTATTCTGACGTTCTGGCCAAGTCGTCCATGTTGTACGCCCTTGTGATAGCATATACTTGATTTTGCCGTCGTTTACCGCCAGAGCCATTTTAGCCGCTTCCGTTTCAATGCCAGCAAACGCATCATTGACGGCTCTCTGTGTTCGCCCAATCACGTCAAAGTCATCTGCATAAGCTAGCAGTTGAACGGACTTTTAGAAGATCGTGCCTCTTGTGTTGGCCAGTGAGTTTTGCACGATCTTCTCAAGAACGATGTTACAGAAATCACAAGACAGCGCGTCGCCTTTTCTAAAACCTTTTTTGACATTGAAGGTCTCGGTGAGTTCGTTACCGACCTTAATAGAGCAGAGAGAGTTCTCCAACGTCATCCTGCTCAGTCTGTCGAGTTTGGCAGGAATGTCAAAACTAGACATGGCGTTATATAGCTCGTCTCTATGCACGCTGTCATATGCGGCCTTGAAATCGACAAATAGGTGTTGTGTGTCGATTTGCATTATCTCTAGTACAATTAATAAAAAAATCTATATTACTGCAAACTGAGTAAGCTTTTCTAATGCAACGTGATATCGGTTCATTTCGACCATAGTTAGTGCGATGAAATTTTTCATGAAAAATATAGAATTCGCGTGGATTTCTTGTGGGAGAATGCAAATTCAACATAGCGAGAAGAATAGGACATTTAATATGATACGTTAAAATATCTCTAATGAACATAATGGAAAAGTACTTCCGTCGTTCCTCAAGAGATTGTAATCCAATTAGTATACATCTACTTTTATAAGAGGGCATCTCAAAGTCCCACATCAACTTAAAGATAACATATCTAGTGAATTTTCTTTGAATCCTTTCAATCCTATTAGATGACACAGAGTAATATGGATTTCAAACTGTACTACAGTATTCTAGACCAGATCTCACTAATGAAATAAAAATTGACTTTAATGCATAAGGATCTGTGAACTCTTTGGTATTCCGCTTAATAAACCCAAGCATCGAATTAGCTTTGTTGACAATATAATCAATATGAGGCAGAAAGGTAAGTTTAGTATCTAGAATAACACCAAGATCTTTTTTACAAGTTACCCTTTCTAAGTCAATATCTTCAACATTATAATTAAAGTTTATTGTTGAGCAATTTCTAGAACACGAAAAAATCTGACATTTGGAAATATTCAAATGTAGAGAATTAACCTCACACCATTGAATCAGCTTTATCAGATCATCTTGCAGAAGAACGCAATTGCTTCTAGAAGAAATTTTGCGATACAATTTAAGGTCATCCGCACAAAGCAAGCAGTGAGAATTCCTAAAGATTATTGGGATGTCATTGACAAACAAAAGAAAAAGTAATGGACCCAAATGACTACCCTGAGGTACACCCGATGGTACATTAATGTGTTTTGATAAGCTATTATCTATTTTTACGATTTGAATTCGACGAGTTAAATAAGATTCGATCCAACTTAGAAAGCTAGAATGAAAACCTATACAAGAAAGTTTATGTAGCAATATCCTATGGTTTACCCTATCAAAAGCTTTGGCAAAATCCGTAAATATGATGTCTGTCTGTAACTTATTTTCAAATTTCTTGATTATATGATTTACTTAGATGGATGAATTGGTTGTAGTCGATTTACCGGGCATACTCGTAACACCGTGTTGGAAAACAGATATATGTTCTTTAATAAGAAAATATTTCATTACACTACATTTTTTCAAACAATTTAGGTATTACAGAGAACTATGCCAGCAGTATCCGGAGTACCAATATCAGTAGGAGCATTGACACCATGTATTATGGCTGTGTCACCAAACGAGGGACTTTTTCGTTTTTTGGACGATAAGCAAATAGTTTTACCTTAACTGAACACGGCCAGATTGAAGAGTCCTTGAAGATGAGGTTAAAACTATCAGCCGGCACACTCACTTTAAAGTTAACAAACTTTATGTCCGACGGGATAATTCCTTTTTTCACCAATTTGAAGCATTTAAAATGATCGGAGGGAATATTCGTTTTAGTTGAGATGTGGGTAATAATATCCTCCGGTTTCGTGTTACTACGAAACTTAGATAAATGAATGTAACCACTTAGATGAAAAGATCGCGTTGAGCGAAGTATTACGATCAGTTCCAATAATGGTGCGCTGACGATCTTCGTTAGATTTACGATGCTTGACCATATTCCATTCATTTCTGGTATTACTTACATCTGCATCAGCTGCTTCTTCCATTACGTCATTGAAGGGTACGGGAGCAGCAATTTCATTAGTGGACATAACAGACATGACATTATTCATCTCAGCTCCACTCCACTCCAATTTGATTTATGGTGAACTTCCCTGGCCTGAAACCACACTGATAAGGATCTATCAGTTTATTCACATGGTTCAGGCGTTCACACAAAACGGCAGAGAAGATCTTAAACGCAATGTTAAGAAGACTTATCCCTCGATAGTTGGCGCAGTCAAAGGGTTCTCCTTGTGGATCGGGCAAACGATACTGAGATTCCACTCATCGGGCGTTCTTTCCCCCGACCATATCTTACAGATGAGCAGGTGCATGTGCTGTACCAGATCATCTCCAGCTGCATTTCAGCGGACAGACTATCTGCACCTGCAGCCTTATTAGACTTCAGTCTCGATATCGCTATCTTGACTTCGCTTAGATCGGAGGGACGGTATTCTCTTCTATCATCGTCCGTTGTGTTGAGTGGAACATTGTGCCTGACAGTGGTATTTGTGTCCTCATCGCCGTTTAACTGTCTGCAGAAATGCTTTTTCCAAATTCTCAGTATCGACTGCGAATCTACTACTAGTTGTCCATTCTCGTCCCGGCAGGCTAATGCCCGAACTTTTTACCCGTTCGATAAAATTCGATATTGGTAAAACTTTCGGATATCATTCCTGCCATAACACCTCTCCATATCCTCGATCTCTCTTCCCTTCGTTTCTGTTTGTAGAGCTCACGAACAGCTCTCGTAGTTTAATGCAGCGTTGCCCGGTAGGCTTCTTGCTTTGCTGCACGCGCCTGCCTGCACTCGTTGTCAAACCAGGGGTTTTTCCTTTTTGGCGTTTTAAAACCCAGCACATCAGTAGCGGCTTCTCTGATGGCTCTTTGACAACGTTTCCATTCTTCGTCTATTGTTAGCGCAGGCGACGTCGAACTTTCGGAGAGTTTCAGGGAGACTCGATCGGCAAAGTTCCTGGCAGTCTGTTGCGATTGTAGCATTTCGACGTCAAACCGTGGTTGTCTTCCTCGACTCTCGATATCCGTGTCCTTACCTTGGCTACAACAAGGAAATGGTCCGAGTCGATGTTGGCGCCTTGGAACGTTCGGACATCAAGAATACTGGAGGAGTGTCTGACGTCGATCGCAACGTGATCAATCTGGTTGACGGTTGAATGATCAGGGGACCGCCAGGTCCCTTTATGGATGTTGAGGTGTGGGAACCGCGTGCTAGCTACAGAGAGGTTTCGCCCCGTAACAAAGTCCTCCAGCCTGAGTCCGTTTTCGGACGTGGTGTCATGCAGGCTGTGTTTACCGATGACTCTAGCAAAGATGTCCTCTTTACCCAGCTTAGCGTTGAAATCTCCTAGAACGATCTGGGTGTCATAGCTGGGGCATTGATCGTACGTTCATTCTAGGAGATCATAGAAGTCATCCTTGCTGTCGTTATCTGTGTCCTCCTTTGGGGCGCAGATTAGGCTGATGTTGCCGAATTTAGCCTTGATGCGGATTGTTATGAGGCGCTTGCTTATGTACTTAAAGCTTAAGACTTTTTGTCTAAGTCTGCCTCGAACATCAAATCCACATCTAAATAATCGCAGCCTTCGCTCTCTGTAACAATCGCCGTAGTAGATATCGCAGTTTTTCATTCTCTTTTTGCCCGGCCCATCCCATCGCACTTCCTGGAGTGCGGTAACGTCTGCTTTATAGCAGTCTAGGGCCTCCGCGAGTTCATCAGCTGCACGTGGTCTGTTCAGGGACCTCACATTCCACGTGCAGGACCGAAAGTCATTGTCCTTATTCCGTTTGCTTGGGTCGTCAACAGTAAATACGGGGCATATAGTTGCTTCTCAACTCGTTACTTTTGTACGTGGTGAGGAAGTTAGCCCCACGCACTTTTTTATGATACAGCATATAAAAAATACATACAACCCCAAATTTTCACCCATCTACAATCAATCAATTTATTTGTTAATTAAAAACATAAATTTTTTTTATTTTGTCATTAAATTTCATATTACTCTTAATTTTTCACCCCTCTACGATCAACCCCTACTTTTTTATTAAGGTTCCGTCTACAAAAACGAAACCTTCATAATTTCGGTGTGTCCGTCCGTCCGTCATTCGTATCAGTCACACTTTTTTATCTCCCAAGTTTATAAAGATATCGGCATGAAATTTTGGAATTAGGTACTTCGGGCCTAGATGTCATTGCCCATGTACGCAAATTTAAAAAGTGGGGCCATTTGGCTGAAGTACAGTACAGGTGAAGTTGCCATTAATTTTCAAACATTGTCGCACTCCATCGAGTTTTATATCAATCGACAAATCTTTCGAAATAAGGTAGAGGAACAGTTTTCGATCCAAAGTACCGTTCGAAAAATATGGAGCTTCAAAGTTTTTTTTTACTGCTTCCCTCCTGCCGTTTCTAAACCAAACTGTTTAAAAATCTTAAAAAATCACAAAAACTTGGCTTCATTGAGTACTCTCATTTAAAACCATTTCGAGCATTCTGGCCTTCCTTAATAGTTTTCGAGATATTGGGCAAACACGGTCAACTAACGACATGCGAATTTTGAAGATCTGAAAACGCAGTTTTGAATACATCAATATAAGCATTAAGAAATGATAAATTTCAAAATATCGATTTATGATAAAATTTTGAGATATCTAAGAATTAAAACGGTAACTAATTTCATTTTCACACAAATTTCGTGCTGTGTTCGACCACTCTATTCATTGATGAGTGTTATCTTTTGGATCTCAACCAAAAAAATATTCTCGGACGAGAGTAAATTTCACATTCACGGTTCCGATGGACGCCATTAGGTTTGGCGAAAACCGAATACGCAGTAAGATCCAAAGTACATGGCTGGTACGGTGAAGCATGATGGCGGGTTAGTAATGGTTTGTGGGTGTATGGCAGCATCTGGTGTTGGCATTTTAGTATTTATTGAGTAGACAATGAATCGATACGATTACCTCAGTATACTAAAAAACAATCTCCACCATAGCTTTCAGAAATTAGGCTTGAAGGGTTAATTTATATTCCAACAAGACAATGACCCAAAGCACACTTCCCTGGTTGTGAAGGAATGGTTGCTGTACAATGTGCGAAAACAGCTCAAAACACCACCTCAATCACCGGATTTAAATATTATCTAGCATTTGTGGGATTATCTCGATCGTCAAATCCTAAACCATGAAATTAGGTCCAAATTCGAGCTTAAGGCTATTATACAGGACGAATGGGAAAAAAATAAGTCTGGAAGTAACTCAAAAGCTTGTTACCTCCATGGGATAGAGAATAAAGGCAGTTATTACTGCTTAAGGATATCCAACTAGGAATAAATTTGAGTAATTTGCGATAAATCTCTCTTTTTTAATAGCGTATACTTACTTTTGTAACATGCAATTTTATCAGTATTTTACTTTGTTTCTTAATATTTTTGTTATTCTTAGTCCCATTGTTTTTAATGTTTGTTTTTTGAAAAGAGCATAAAAATAGCAAAATAAATATGTATAACATGTTACCTAAAGTTTAGGCAGTTTCGCTTTCTAGTTGATGATTCGGTCAAGATTCGTTATTTTTTACGGTGTATACTTACTTTTGTGACTGTGTGTATGTGTATGATGGAAAGGATTTTCTGTGCTGATAAGTTATATGTATGGATAAATCTTCGTTTGATTAGATGTATGAATGTATGAATGAATGGTTGATTTGGGTTGAAGATAGAAGAAAATTCATCTGAAATAGTTTGGAAACGTCGTTTGATATTCAGAAATCATCCATCAATATTATGCGACGGAACCTGCCCTGTGCGAGTTTAACTCGCACTTGCCCAGTTTATTTGTTAACTAGCTGACCCGGCAAATGTTGTTTTGCCATGTATATATGAATATAGACGATCGTGTCATTACTTTTACATGTAATCCAAAATGGCAGGAATCTACATCGTTGCTATTACCAGGACAAAATCCAATACTTCGTCATGACATTACAGCACGTGTGTTTAGACAAAAATTAAAGTCATTAATCAGCTTTATTACAAAATTGCATGTATTGGGCTTCACACGTTGTTGGATGTATTCAGTTGAGTGGCAAAAGCGTGGATTACCTCATGCTCACATTTTAATTTGGTTCGTCGTTAAAATACGTGCTGAAGACATCGATTGTTTAATTTCTGCAGAGAATCCAGATCCGTCTACTGATCAATTACTGTTTGATATTGTTACTAAAAACATGACGGCATTGGTTGTTATAGAGGATCTTTAATTTCTTAGATGGAGGCAGAACAGCTTATTTAGTATTTAAGCTGCCATTGAACATTCAAAATAATCCAGATGCAGTAACATAAAAAACAATCGTCTATGGCTACAGTGCTGAAACAATGTAAAATTATTATCTGGAATGAATGAACTATGGCACACAAACATTCGCTTAAGGCATTGGATAGGACATTAAAGGATATAAAAAACAACGATAAACTATTTGGCGGCACTTTGTTACTCCTTTCAGGTGATTACCGACAAACACTTCCCGTTATTCCACGTTCAACGTACGCTGATGAAATCAACGCTTGCTTAAAATCATCGCGACTGTGGCGTCATGTGCATCGGTTGTGCCTGTTGAGCATGCAATCACTCGAAAGACGTAGAAAAGTTGCTGATGTATTATTTGTACACCAGTTATTATCGGGCATCATTGATTGCCCTGCACTACTTCAAAAGATATCTTTCAACACCAATCTTCGTTCCCTTAGGGTAGTGCCTCTCTTCCTTCTCAAGTACCATCGTACTGATTATGGGCGAAACGAACCTATATCGCGAATGTTGCGTATATCCAACGAGGCCCTAAACACGTTTGATTTTAATACAAACAAGAGCTCACTAAGACATGCCCTTTCCTCCTTACCTTAGAAAATTGTATATTTCAAGTAGGTTTAAGTAGTCTTAAGCAAAATATTGTAAATAATTTAGCCATAGTTGCCTACGGCTTGTATTAAGTTTGTGAACAAATAAAAAATAAAAAAAATAAAAATAAATGTTGAAAAAGTACAACTGACGGTGAACATGCGCGTTCAAATGCTTCAGGATCCATCCGCCGAAACTTTCTCTAACAACTGTTAGATATTGGCGATGGGAAATTTGCTGTACATGAAAATACTGGATGCATAAATTTACAGACGGACTTCTGCACAATCATCGAATCGCAAAATATTCTCATAGATCATATATTTTCCGATGTACACACACAATTTGAAAATCATAACTGGCTGGCAGAAAGAGCGATTTTGGCAGCAAAAAATGTGGACTTCAATGGGTTAAATTTAAAGATACAACACTTATTGCCTGGGGACTTGGTGTCACACAAATCTATCGATGCAGTTTGCGATACCAACGAAACTGTGAATTATCCAATTGAGTTTTTAAATTCATTGGATTTGCCAGGCATGCCACCACAACATTTACAATTGAAGGTTAGATCTCCTATCATTCTGCTTCGTAACTTGAACCCACCACGGCTGTGTAATGGCATACGATTATAACAACAATAATAATAATGGCGGCGCTACAGTCCGAGGTGGACCTAGGGCTAGCTTCTCAGCAACCACTCGTGTTGTGCGTGCTATTGTTTTGTCACGAGCGGAGGGGACCTACAGTTTAATACCGACTCCGAACGACGAGATTGAGAAGCATTTTCTAGACAGTTATACTCTTTGAGCATTGTCAGTGACTTGAAAGAGGTGGAGCCGTGAATAAATGTTTGATGTTTTTTTTTTCGAGATTCGAACCGACGACCTCGAGCGTAGGAGTCGACGCACCTACCCACTACGCCACGGCCCCCCAATGGCACACGATTAATCATTAAAAATTTAATGAAAAGCGTTACTGAAGCCATCATTTTGAACGGCAAGTTTCAACGCGAAAATGTGTTTCTGCCACGAATCCCTATGATTCCTATAGATGTGCCAATTGAATTCAAACGCACTCAATTCCCAATTAGATTGGTATTCGCTGCGGCGATCAGTAAGTCACAAGGCCAGACATTGTCTGAATTTGGCTTAGATTTGGAAACACCATGCTTTTCCCACGGACAACTATACTTGGCATGTTCCCGCGTGGGAAATCCATCCAGTTTGTTTGTGTTGGCTAAAGACGGACTAACCAAGAATATTGTACACTCTATTGCGCTGAGAGATTAATCTTTATCAGCTATCAAGAATTGTAATTTAAAATATATTCGTTACTTTAATAAAGATTAATTTATTAGGTAACCTAAATAAAGCATACTTTCATTGTTTACAACGCTTTCGATTATAAGTACATCCCCGCACACTTATAGTAGACAGTTATTTTTATTGAACTAAAAACATGTTTCCTAGAAATAATATACACGGCAAGACAACGTTTGCCGGCTCAACTACGAGTATATATATATATACAGCTGCGGTCAAAATATTAGCAGTACGACACAAAAAACGAAGCAACTGAATAACATAAATATATACCATCCATAAATCGTTTTAAAATATTTTTATTTATTGATTAAATTTAATAATATTGAAATTGTGGACGAAGAAAACTAAATTTAAGCTAAAGAGATTTATTTCAATTAACAAAAATAAATAAGAAAGATAATGATATTTTCAATGTACTGAAAAAGGGCGGTCAAAAAAATAGCAGTATTCATATTTTTTAAATAATCTTATAACATAATCTTCCACTACCAAAAATAATTTTAAAATGGTGAAGATTTGAAATTACTTGAATTAATGAGTAATAGATTACTCACATTATACTCAAAAATATACAGCAGTACTGCTATTATTTTGACCGCAACTGTATATATATACGTTTGCCAGGTGCATGCGTGCACCACGGCGTATATAACATTTATATGCCTAGGCGCATCAGGGAGTATGAAATATACATGTATGTGAAGCATATAAGTGTTATATACGCCCTGGTGCACGCATCCGTATTGTGTTACGGACATAGTTTACCGTATATATGTAGACACTAAGTTTTAGTGTAGATTAAGTAGGCTAAGAAAAAAATTTGGAAGCCAAAGTTTCTAAAAATTTTCTTGGTCAAAAAAGTATATCCTGGAGTAGAATTGAGTAAATAAATAGAGTACGTCCAAAGACAAATTTATTACAGGCTATTAGCCTGTTTTAGATTAGCTTAGAGTACCCGTGTGTGGTCAGTATGTTAGATTTAAGAACAATAGTTCAAACATTTCATAAATTTAATAGATCAATCATTGATACAATTGTAACCGTTACTACAAGACACTGCCGCGTAGTTGCCTACGTCAAAAGGCTTGAAGTCTTCTCCAATAATTTTTGCAAAATTGATGCGGAGCAGAAAGAATGTCCTCCACATCCTATGTGCCTCTAGTGTTATTAAGACGATTGCACTTGGTAGCCTGCTTTTTCAATGCCTCTCTAATTTGTATAGTAGCGCCTATACATATTGGAACCACGCGGCTCCACAATGGCCTTTTGTTGGTCCAATTGCATTTACCTGACAGGAGTAGCCGCATTCTACCTAACTTAACCCAACCATAAACCATAAATCATATAAATGAAAAAAAAAATGGATTCGGCCTTTTGATCATATTACTCCAGTAGAATAGTTTCCAATGGATGAGTATATTTTAATCTAATATTAATTGTGTAAGTGAATGAGGTGGATACATTTTTCTTACCTCTATCATCGATATCACTTTCGTTCTCTACTTCTGTTTGTGATTCGCTCAATCGAGTCAAGTCTTCTTGAGTAAGCATTAGTAACGGATTATTGGAGGCCAATGAAGGCATTGCAGTTGCATCCCACTGCATGGAACAGTCCTCTGCATCTCTTAAAGTAGACAGAACCGCTTGGTGAAATTCTAGTAAATCGTCACCTAAATATTACAAGAACATCCAAGTATGAACTATTTTAAAATTGAATAATATATCTGATAGCCTGAGAGCCCACAGCAAATTTTGTTTGTAATACAATTTCGTAGTTTTACTCGCATAGAGAAGGTCCCCGCGAATGAATAGTTTTTAATAGAAGGATATCAAACGATTTCCCCAATTCAACTATTTATTACTACGTACATACATACATCCATTCAAACGTCCATTCATACATATACAATATTTATGTATATATCTATCCAAATCTATGTAATACAGAAAAATTGCATCATAACCAATCATGCCTGCATTTATTGGTTGAAATTAATGTGGCAGTCTCTTTTGGAGTTGTCGATCTCAGGATGTACTTAATTTGCGAAAGTGATAATCTTTTAAATTTTTAATGTTTGATATCTCAGTATATAAAACTGCGTTTTCAGATCTTAAAAATTCAATCATTTACCGTTTTTGGTCAATGTCTCCAAAACTATTTGGGCCTGAATTCTCGTTGTGAATGTACTCGTTGAAATCATTCTGATCAGATTTGGCTTAAAAAAAACATGTCATATCCATATCAGACGGTGCTCTGGAATAAAAAGACACTCAAAGGGATGCCTCAATGTTTCACAATCGCAACTCGCAAGTTGTAACACATTTGCAACTTCACCTATACGAGTTCCACCCCCGAATGGACCTATTTTTTAAATTTCGTTAGCATGGAAAGTGATAGCTGGGCTTAAAGAACAAAATTTAAAAATTTCATGACAATATCTTTACAAATGTAAGCAATAAAAAAGTGTTGCAGACATTACACACTGAAACTATAAAGGTTCCGTTTTTGTGAACGATACTTTAAAGCGGTATATAAATATGATGAATTCCTCTCAATGGTTTTGAAAGTAGATAAAGTGGTTATACTAAAGGGTGGTCCAACCATAATACACGATGTTAATTGTGAGTCACACCTTAACGTCAGGTTTTTTTTCCCAACTCAATTTGACATTTCTTTGTTTCAGAGTTTGACAAGTTCAACCATGAAAGTGTAAACAATTGAGCAGCGCGTTAAGATTGTTGCAGCGTTTTACGAAAATGGGCGATCAAATCAAAATGCATTTCGTGCACTTCGTGATTTTTTTGGTCAGCATAATCGACCAAATGTGTCCACAATCGGCAGAATTGTGCGCAAATTTCAGAAAACCGAGTTTGTAGGATTGTTGAGTGATTGTTGAAAAGCCGATGCATCCACAAAGAGTGACTGTTTGGTGCGGTTTATGGGCTGACAGTATCATCGGGCCGTATTTCTTCAAAAATGAAGTTGGGCAAGCAGTTACCGTGAATGGTGTTCGCTATCGCGAGATCATAACGGACTTCTTGTGGCCTGGACGACATGTGCCTCCAACAGGCACATGTCACACAGCCAACGAAACAATGGCTCTTTTGGGCGAGAAATTCAATGGCCGCGTTATCTCACGTCGTGGCGATATTCATTGGCCGCCACGATCATGGGATTTGACACCGTTGGACTTCTTTCTTTGGGGATATTTAAAAAAAAGAAAGTGTACGTCAATAGGCCAAGAATAATTCAAGAGCTAAAGGGTGAAATAATTCGGCACATTAAGGACATTGAACCTCAATTATGTCTCAGAGTCATTGAAAATATGGACCGTCGAATAGAGGTATGCCACCGAAGCGTGGCGAGCATTTCGCCAATATTTTGTTGCACACATAATTGTGTCATAGATCCTTCATAATAAAAAATATTAAGATAATTCTCTGAAAGCTTTTGTTTTATTTACAATTATCATCGTGTGTTTTCGTTGGACCACCCTTTGCATTGAAAATGTTGCGTTTTTATATCTTGACTAGTTATACATATAACCACCAAATACCGAATGCAGGTCATAAGCGCTTTTCATGGGTGTGCGTTTTATTCATTTATCACTCTTTCGAATATATTTTGGTTATATTTGCTGTAGCTTCTCGTGCTATGTATTTATATACCAACTAATCGTTGAACAAATGATGCTGGAACTAGTCCCCTCCGACCGTCGAGTAACTCTGCATCCAAATAACCACTTTGAGGGTCAACACCAGTCCATACAAGTAGGTAATCTCCCGAGCTTAGTGACAGCTCACCCTCAGTTTCCCTACACAGAATATTTAAACTTAATCTGTAAATCCATTATAGTTTAAGCTTACTCAGGTGGGTCGTAAGGAAAACGTGCAATAAAAACGCAGCATCTTCCCTTTCCTGGTATATCTAACATGTCTACTTGGGACTCGGCGGTGCCATCCAAAATATGGCCACGTGCTTTAATAATTCATTGGAGTGAATAACTTTTTAACATTATTTGGTTAGTTATAAAAATAATTCTTACTTTCCATTTCAAGTGAAGATCCTATTCCAATGCAACGCTGTAAATGCATTAAATTAACGTTTAGGCTTTCACCGTAGTCATCAAATCCCCACGAAGTTGGTATTGGTGAGCAAGGTGAGCTGCGATTCGCATATCGCATAATTGCATATTCACCGTCATCTAAAATTTTAGGTTTTGAGTTGCGAATTGTGCTTGAAAATGGAAACGATGTTGGCGCCGAATCTATTAAAGGCGGGGAATATGTGCTGGTTAAACCTGGTATTCCCGAAGATACTCCATAAATTGAGGATCCTGTGGTAGCTGTTGCTGTTGTCAGTCCATTGCCCGAAATTGAATTCGTATCTATCAAACTATTAATGTTTGAATGCACATAAGAATTAACCGATGTACCATTTAAGCCTAAGCAACTGGAGGCAGTTTGATGTGAATTACGAAGTGATAAAATTGGCATTGTTGTGCTCTGCAAATTGTATAGTTGTATTGTTCCTCTCTTTTCCAAATGCAAAATAGGGTAAATGGAATTTAAATTATATACTTTATATGATGCAGGGGTCTTATAAATAAGAAATCACCTGATTTACCAAAGGTAAATTTTGAAGCGAATAAACGTTTGGTGATAAGGAGGTAACATTCGTTGTAGTACTACCGATTAATGATTTCTCAACCGAAGCAACACCAGAATAACTAGTTTTATTTAATTGTTGTATAACATCGTGGTTTAGATGTGATGAAACACTAACTGCATTAGTAGAAATTGAGCCGCCACAAATACTGATACCAGCGGTTGCTAAAGGATTTGTGTTTAATGGGATTGTTGGCCCCGTATTCGCTGTAAGTTAAAGAAATATTACGATTTTTTTTTATATTCTATATAGACTTGGACTTTATTTCATGATAAATACACTAACAAATTATGGTTAGGCCCAATTCTGGTTGCTTAGAATAGTGCGTTGAAACCGCTCCGAATGTCCGTGATTCGAGTCAAGATTACAATTACACAGCACCAGTTGTCAATGTGCCCAAAGAGTATTTCTTTGTGGAATAGGGCCGAGAAGGACCCACTGCAGCTGCCTGGTTCGACATCCACCGAAATCCTGATAAGTTGCACACGGGATAGCTTTTTTTTTTTTTTTTGATATTCTTCAATCAATACATTTAGAAAAATGAAACATAAAACATTATTGAAACTCACCTCAAAGTAAAACTTGGACAATAAGAGATTCCAAGGGATGTTTTAACATGAATTTATTTCCAATAATTAAGATAACGGTGAAATATAACTGATAACTGACCCTGAAATCGCCTTATTAGTACAAGTTCGTCCCAATTAAAATAATGGGAAGACAAAAAGGTCAAACTTCGATAGTACTACGAGGTACGAAAGCATTTTCAAAGTGGAAAATCAGTCCGCTAAATAGCGCGAAGTGTGAATCGGAGTCATTCAGCAGCTCACGATATCATAAAACGTGAGAAAAGTTTCGTAAACAGTGGAAAATTGAAAGATATAAGATATAAGATAAAAAGATTTATAACGTTATCACTTATATTTAGCAACTCGTTTTTCTTACTTTGTAAGTGTACGAGTTTCAATTTGAGTCATTGAAGAATAGTATATAAGTTAACAATAACTAAATAACTTTATATTAACGCTTATTTCGATAAAAACTTTAATGGTCACAATTTATTCTCGATTAATATGGAAAACGCTACAGAATATGTAAAAAATGTCTGCGGATTACTTACATATATGAGTGAGGCATTAAGAAGTCTCCTAATAAGATGACCCATTTCTTAACGGTGGGAAGGAGATGTGGAGCTCACGTTCGATGTGAAAAAGATCTTTCATAAATAAAAGTCATTACACATAGTCCTGCCTAACAGCGATTACGAAATTGCTTTTAATTGGCGTGCTTTTTGTGTATACTTTCTACCGCTGCAGAATAAACTGGACTCTTATGATTTTACGTTATTTTATGTCGGTCGATTATTATTTTTATTGCACATTTACGTTTAAGCGCCTAGAAATGAATTAACCATTTACACCCACAAGTTATCAGGATTTTGATTGGAAAGAGTATTAAAGTTGAGGATGGAAATTATTATTTTTTTTTTTGCTCATTGTTCAAAAACAAATAATCGGCGCGAAGAACAAATATTCGACCGTACCCAACAGCCTCCTCGAACGACGCGATGAACATGATCCGCATGGGCGAAAATTTCCTTAACCACGATCCGCAAGAAAATAACCACAGACCACAGTAAATCATATTTGTATTTTCAATGCAATATTTCTATTTCTAAACTCTTCCAACATTTATGTTACGGACTAATTATTTTATATCTAGTGTATAATTCGTAATTCAATCACTATATTTAGTTAAAGCCGCACCCTTAATAAAAACTGTACTTGAATAATAAACCATAGTAAATAATATTGCAGCATTTATACGTCCCTCGGCGGGGCTATCCACCTTGTCGTGGTGCCGAGTGTTAAGTAGGTCCGATGATAGGATGACGTAGGTCTAAATTCAGGTCCGAAAGCCAAAAGATAGCCAACCTGATTTTATGGGTGGAGTGAGCAGACAGTAAACCGTGCCCAAGAATGCATGGTTTGGGGTCAAACTAACCGCCAACGAGATCCCTCAGACGCCATGGCGAGGGTCTGTTGCATCCAGCTTTACCCGGGTATGGCGGCTCAGCCCGGGTAGACTTCTATTTTCCGGCCCTACTCGTGGGACCAACATCAAACAAAACACAGTGAACAATAAAAACAACAACAAACACTCAAACAAACTCAAATTCGCTGGCAATTTCGATGCTCTTCTAGTGCAAGCGATCTGTCTCAAAGTCCGCTGCAGCTAGCTGTAGTGGATTTCGGGAAACCTAGTGTTCAGTATTTCAGCACTTGCAAATGCGACCTCCGACTATATTCGCAGGAATACAAAGTCGACTTTCCCTGTACTCAGGACTGGCTCTGCTCAGAATCTGAGCCAGGAAAGGAATGTAGTCGAATTTTCACGGACGTCTCCAAGACCAGTGAAGGATCTGGTGCTGGTGCCTTCGTGGAGAGCGACATCTTTAGACTGCACACCTCGTTAGGTAAATTTGCGATAGGTAAATATGCGATCCTAATGGCTACGAGCTATATTGTGAAGAATAGGTGGAAGGAGCGAAGTATTTGTGTCTGTAGCGACAGCCAAGCTGTGCTTAAGGCCTTGCTCAACCCTTTAACCACTTCCAGGATAGTTCAGGAATGCAAGTCTTCTCTGAATTTGATCGGTAGCTTGAATTCACTAAGACTTGTCTGGGTTCCCGGGCACCACGGGATCACGGGAAATGAGATCGCTGATGAACTAGCTATCGATGGTTGGACTTTTCGAGAGCACAACCGCAGGTGGCATGACTCTCCAGGATGTAGACAGACCAACCACATGCTCCCCAACGTCTGTAAGAAATCCGCGGCTTTCTTGTTATCTCTTAACAGAAAAGACTGCAGACAACTTATTGGCGTACTAACGGGGCACTACACCTTCGCCAAACACCTAAGTGTGCTTGGCCTAAGTGACGAAACCTTCTGTGACGCCTGTGGAGAAGACGATGACTCTGCAGAGCACTTCCTCTGCCATTGTCCCGCCTTTGCTCGGATCAGGTGGCAGTTATTCGGCGCTGATGAGGTGAGAGCTGATGATGTAGGCTTCTCATCACAGAAGCGTCTGCTTCCGAAGGAATACCAGGAAATTTCAGTAAAAGTAGGTTGCTGCCTGGTAGTACAATGGACCAGTTTTGAGTCTGAGTGCTCCAGTGTAGTGTGGCAAAAACCTACGACAAAAAAAAATAAAAATATTCGCAGGAATGCCGGCCAGAGCGCTCCAAGATACGGGGAGGTCTGGTGACACGAAGGAGTGCTGATATTGGACTGCAAAGACCAGTGGTCTAATGAGTTCGCAAAATCGGCGTTCAGAGGGCTACAGATCTGGGAGGGAGCTGCTGAAGGCAAGTCTCTGTATCTCAGACTTTGGATTGGACAAGCAGGACACCCCTCGATCCCAATGCAGGGATGGTAGAACGTCAGCGAGGAGAAACCCAAGAATGGGAATCGGGGATTAATAATCCTATTGGATGGTGCCCCGGCTCCACTGAAGGAGAGGGGCGAAAATTTCCTTAACCACGATCCGCAAGAAAATAACCACAGACCGCAGTTGTGATCAAACAACAAACAAAAAAGGCAACACGACACCTGCATGAAAGAAGACACATAAAACTCCGCACACGACACACAGCGGACAGCAGGAAGGGGCAATACCCGAAAAATTATTATTCCTATCTTAGCAATTTATATTTTTTGTACATAAATTTTTAGAATAAGCAATTTGATATTATTTAAGGCGAGCGTATGCTCAAATAAAGTTCAGTTGATAAGAAGAAATAGCCGATTTTCAACGTGACTTCCCCCCACCAGAGGTAAGGGGTCATTTTCAGGTATTTCGTCAACCGGTTTGCTAAAAGCAAACATTGGTCCTTCGAGGAACGAACCGCGTTCGAAAAAGCGTATCCAGGGCTCACACTGGAAGGGTACAAGCGTGTCCAAGGCTTACATTGGACATAAAAAGCGTAACCAGGGCTCACACTGGTAGTGTTAATAAGTGTATTAGTGAATTAATCAATTATTAGTGAAACAAGATGGTGTTAGATGAGACTGAAGTCTACATCATAGTAGCTAAGCAAAAATCTCTAGCAGAGAATCTAGAGAGGACTAGCAGGAACTTTTCAAAAGACAGTCCTGTCCGAAAAACTGATAAGTACTTGGAAGAAAAATTACTTCAAATAGATGAAATCTGGACAGAGTTTTATGAAAACCACAAGAAAATTCAAGAAGTGGTAAAGCATGACACTCCATACATGCAAAACAAAACAGCTCAGAAAGTGCAACAACTCTACGAGGAGTTAAGAGCAAAAATACAAAATACAAGCCCATATGTATGCGAACCAGCTCCCACAGAAGAGAAAGTAGGGCGTGAGCAATCACAAAGATTGCGCAAATTGAAAATTAAAATCAATTCTATTCTAAGCAACATAATGGAATTTGAAGAAGCCACTTTAATTGGCTATACAACGGAAGTCCACGACTTTCAACAAAAAATATTGCTAGAGCAGTCAAGAAGCTTTAGCGAATTACATGAAGACTTCATGATCAACGCCTCAGAGGATGATCTGAAAACAAACTACGTAATAAAAGACGAATACAGGGAAATTCAGAAGGAATTGAATCGGTGTCTTCATAAGATGGCATCCAAACTCAGCGAAACAAACCAATTGAAGGTTGAAGAAAGACACCATCAAGCTGAAGTTCGATTGCCCCAACTGAAAATTCCGATATTTAAAGGAAACTATTTGGAATGGCAATCATTTTGTGATATATTTACAACTATTATACACAACAAAACCACACTCAGCACTACAGAAAAGATGGAGTATCTGAAAACGCATTTGGAAGGAGAACCAATGCAACTCATTCAGCATTTAACCATTTCAAGTGCAAACTATACATCGGCCTGGGAAACACTAAAGGCGAGATATGACAATGAAAGGAAAATTTTTGGAGTACATATCGAAAAAATTCTCAAAGCCGGTCATCAAGGAAACCAGTCACCCTCAAATTCCATTAAGGCAATCTTGGATGCAACAAAGGAAGGTCTATCAGCAATAGCCACCATGGGTTTTGATACGTCAACGTGGGGTCCTCTGATTGTTCATTTAGTCACGAAGGCTTTAGAGCAAGAAAGCAGAAACTTATTCGAGCAAGGTCTAGAACAACCGAATAAGATGCCTTCCTTGCAAATATTGTACGACTTTCTACAAAGGAGATACCAAGCCTTGGAAGTGATGGGATCGTCGAGGCAAAGACAATATAAAGAAGAACCAAAGGTCTCCATTCGCAATTATCATTTAGAAACTCGAGCTAAATGCATATTTTGCAAGAAAGACCACAACCTTTACTCGTGCAGCAAGTTCTTGAACTGGACTCCTAAGGAATGATGGGAACAAGTTAAACTTGTTAAGTTGTGTATAAACTGCCTAAGGCATGATAAAAGAAGTGCATGCACCAGCTTACGAACCTGTAAGCAGTGTAATAGGAAACACCACACACTTTTGCACCAAGAGAACTATATATCAAGACGACATGCTGATAATCATTCACCAAATAGCGGACATGGACAGTCAGAAGGAGTACAATCAAATTATGGACATCAAAATCAAGGTGTATTGCTTGCCACAGCATTGATAACGGCCACGAACATTGATGGTCACCAGAGAAGGCTGCGAGCTCTTATTGATCCAGGATCACAGGCAACACTTATAACTGAGGAAGCTGCACAATCATTACGTCTGCCAAAACAAAAAATTTATACTGAAATCAGCGGTTTAGGAGCAACTGACGCTGGTACCGCACGCAGTAAAGTAGAGCTGGTATTGACACCAAGATTTGCGTCGGAGTTTCAATTACTAGTTCCTGCACTTGTTTTACCAACGCTAACCAGACTGACACCAAACAAGAACGAATTTAATGAAATTCCTACCAATTTAAAAAATTTGTTGCTTGCTGACCCAACATTTAACATTCCGGGTAGCATTGACATAATTCTTGGAGCTGACGTTTACGGAGATATCATTCTCAATGGCATTAAAAAAGGGCCAAAGGGCTTTCCCATTGCACAAAAATCTCAATTTGGATGGTTCATCACAGGCCGTACGTCATCCGAACGACCGAGTGTAAAAATCATGGGTATGGTTGCCCAAACAACATTAGAAACCCAACTGAAGAAATTCTGGGAACAAGAGGAGGTACCCGAACAAGTTCATTCGACGCAGGACGACGTTAGTTGTGAAAAAATATATGAAGAAACACACTGTCGGGATATTCACGGTAGATATATAGTGGACATCCCATTCAACAAGCAACTGGAACAGAAGTACAGTTTAGGAAAATCGCGAGACAAAGCAGTTGCAAGACTATTGCAACTTGAGAAAAAATTTAAAAAGGACAGTTCTTTGCAATTTGACTATACCAAGGTCATAAATGAATTTATAAGTCTTGGTCATATGGTAGAAGTCCCTTCAAATGAAAAACGAATTGAAGGTGTGTACTATATGCCACATCATGCAGTCATTAAACCCGACAGTACTACAACAAAAGTAAGAGTAGTGTTCGATGCATCATCGAAGACATCAAATGGAGTTAGCCTCAATGATCTTATGCTGGTGGGCCCAAGGCTACAATTTGAATTGACCACCATTATTATGCGTTGGCGAAGGCACAAATATGTGTTCACGGCGGACATAGAGAAAATGTACCGTCAAATCAAGATTAACGAAAAACATCAAAACTATCAACGGATAGTATGGAGAACCTCGTTGAGTGAAAAAATTAAGGACTACAAACTTACTACCGTCACATACGGAACAGCGTCCGCACCGTACCTTGCTGTCAAAACACTCCATCAACTAGCATCTGACGAAGAACAAGATTATCCAATCGCTGCGAACATCTTACAGAAAGATTTCTACGTTGACGACCTTATGTCCGGAGGTGATACTTTACATGATTGCAAGATTGCTCAGAATCAGCTCATAAAACTACTAAAATGTGGAGGTTTTCATCTTCGGAAATGGGCAGCAAATCACAAGGAACTTCTAGATTTCATCTCGGAGTCTGATTGCCAGTCTGTAATCAGCTTCAATAAGGAAGATACCATAAAGACGTTGGGTATACATTGGAATCCGTCGAACGATACCTTCCAGTTCAAGGTTAACATAAAGGGAAAGACAGTATCAACGAAACGAACAACATTGTCGGAAATAGCAAGGTTATTTGATCCATTAGGATGGCTTTCACCACTGACAATCCTTGCAAAGTTACTCATGCAACAGATCTGGAAGGCAAACCTCGAATGGGATGAGCCGCTTACTGCAGAACTACAACACTGTTGGAACAACTTTAAAAGGGAACTTCCAGAGGCAGAGGGTATAACAATTCCGAGATGGACCAAAAGAAACAATATCCAAGAAATTGAGTTGCACGGGTTTTGTGATGCTTCAGACGCAGCTTACGCGGCAGTAGTTTACTCCAGAGTCTACTATGATAATGGATATTCAATCACACTCTTGACATCTAAAACAAGAGTTGCGCCGTTAAAGGAAAAGCTCACCATACCAAAATTAGAACTGTGCGGCGCGAGTTTATTGTCGAAGCTCCTGAAGGAAGTAAAACAGAATTTTGGAGCTCAAGTAATTAAAGTATTCGCTTGGACTGACTCTACAATCGTATTAGCTTGGATAAAAAAGGATTCTTTAAGCAAGACCTTGTTCATTTCGAACAGAATTTCAAAAATACGTACAGCAATAGATGCAGATTCATGGAGGCACATAAGATCGGCCGAAAATCCTGCTGACTGTGCTTCTAGAGGATTGAAACCCAAACAGTTAAAGAATCATCCGTTATGGTGGAATGGACCAAGCTGGCTAAAGGACAAGAAGGAATACTGGCCACCACAGCCAAGGCTGTATCAGATCTTGGAGAGTTATGTTGAGCAGCCAGTTATGCTGACATCGTTAACATTGAAGGTGGAGGAAGAAAGAATCCTCGAAAGATTTTCGTCGTATGATAGGCTTCTTAGAGTAATGACATATTGCAAACGGTTTGTGTATAACTCTAAAGGTACTACGACACAAAGGCGAACAGGACCGCTTACTACGAAAGAAGTCGAAGAGACTATGAAACACATTATCCGATTAGTTCAGCAGAAAGCGTTCTCTGCTGAAATAAAATGCCTAAATAATGGAAATGACATTCCGAAAAATAGCAAGCTTTCGTCTTTAGACCCCCAGCTAAATGATGATGGGATTTTAACTGTGAGCGGTCGTTTACAAAATGCAAATCTTTCGCAAAGCAAAAGGCATCCCTATATTCTACCATACGGCGACAATTTTACAATATTGTTGGTGCAGAATATACACAACAAGACACTACATGGCGGAATAAACCTAACAATGACCACATTGAGACAGTCATATTGGATTCCCCATGCGAAGCGATTGGTTCGCAAGGTTTTGCACAACTGTGTTCGATGCCACAGATTTAAAACATCCAATGCGCAGCAGATAATGGGACAGTTACCAGCACCAAGAGTTTCACCATCAAGGCCATTCACTCACACCGGAGTGGATTATGCAGGGCCATTTCAAATAAGAATGACAAAGGGGAGAGGAAATCGGTCGACAAAGGGCTATGTCGCGGTTTTTATTTGCTTCGCCACGAAAGCAATTCATCTCGAGTTAGTCAGCGATCTCACATCGGAAGCATTTTTGGGGGCAGTACGAAGATTTGTATCCAGAAGAGGTATCTGTGTAAATTTCTACAGTGATTGCGGAACAACGTTTGTAGGAGCAAATAAGGAGCTACAGAACATTTGCAAGCTCGTGTCCAAACAACTTAAAACGGAGGTAGCAGATAAATCGCTATTAGATGGCATGCAATGGAATTTTATTCCACCAGCTGCGCCCCACTTCGGAGGATTGTGGGAAGCTGGGGTGAAATCTATGAAATATCACCTCAAAAGAGTCATAGGTGATACCACGCTCACTTTCGAAGAGTTCTGTACAACATTGACACAGATCGAAGCGTGCTTAAACTCCCGCCCATTGGTCAGCATAAGTAACGACATTGACGATAATCCGATTTTGACTCCGGGACATTTCTTGATTGGATCAGCACTAAATGCCTTACCAGATTCCACACTGGATCAAAATAGAAGCTATCGCTCACGATGGCTACTGATTCAAAAAATGGTTCAAGATTTTTGGCAGACCTGGTCGTCAGAATATCTGAGCCAGCTACAACACCGAGGAAAATGGAAGCAAAGGAGAAAAAATATGAGTGTTGGCGATATTGTGTTGATCAAGGACGAACGTCTTCCACCCACAAAATGGAACTTGGGAAAAATCACGGAAGTACATCCTGGGAGAGATGGACAAGTTCGTGCAGTTACTGTTTATTGCAACAAAAGGTGCGCAAAAAGACCAATAACAAAACTGTGTCCTCTACCCATAGAAGATAATGCTGAACCAATTACTGACATTGAAACCAAAGCAAGTTCTTCAGGCCCGGAAGATAAACCCTCAATTTTATTGGGTAGAATAAATTTCAAGTCAGTTCTTTGGATGTGCATGTTGACGTTAATCATAAGCACTATATCTGGCCAACAAATAAGCGAAAAGTACAAAATAACAAGTTTTGATACAACCCCAGGAATATACTTCGAGGATGTTGGCCATACAAACATGGTTGTTGGGTCGTGGAAAACTATAGTGTTCTTTAATTTGACCAACTACTGGGCAGATGTCCATACATACAGTAAATGCATAAAGCACATGAAGGACATCTGCCTAAGCACGAATCTATCAGAAGCGAACACCCTGCTTTGTGATAATAGCCTACATTTATTTGATCAACAATTGCAACAAATCGAAATAAACAATGACGTGCTGCGTCATGCAAACAATGACTCGCCACAGAGAATGAAGCGATCACCGTTTGATTTCATTGGAACAATCAGCAATAAATTGTTTGGCATTCTGGATCAAAACTTTGCGGTTCAATATTAGCAAACAATAGCAGAAGTCAGGGAAAATGACAACCATTTGTTGAATCTGTTGAAAAATCAAACAAGCATAATAGATTCCACCGTCAACCTATTCAAGGAAGATCGCACGGCAACTCAAACCCAGTTGAGGATATTGTATAAAATGATTTCTAAGTTAGAAACTCAAGAAAGCAATGAACATGCCTTTCAGATGTTCATATCAACAGCCTTTCCTGCGATGTTGAGTATGATCAACTTCTATAACACGCAAAGTACACTATTGGAGATCATACTGGCAACTCACAGTGGACAAATTCACCCCTTGATATTGACGGTTAACCAACTGAAGGTCGAACTCTCTCGAATTCACAACAACATTCCAAGAAATATGATGATACCAGGAGAAGGGAATCATGAGTCAATAATTCAGTTATACAAGGCGTTACAACCAAGAGCACGAGTGGTGGAAAAAAATGTTATCATTGAAATAACGCTGCCACTTTTGTATAATGAAGAATTCAAAATGTATAAGCTTCTCTCGGTACCAGCTTGGCGGGGAAAAAATTTCGCATTTATCGTGCCGTCATCAGACTATTTAATAGTTAATCTCGAAGGCGATCATTTCTACCCTCTGAACGAAATGCCGTTTTCGATGTGTAGACAACGATCGTCAGGATCTTTCTGGTGTGACATGAGCCATCCCCTATATCTTAGAGAGTCGACTGTAAGTTCCTGTGAAATGAGTCTCTTAAGACATACAAAAGAAATTCCACCGACTTGCGCCATTCAAATCGTCAATCCTCAGCTGTATTGGGTACAAATGCACCATATGAACACTTGGATATACAGCACACCAAGTCCGGTCAAAGTAGACATAGCATGTGGCAAAATATCTTCGACAGCCCAGTTGATGACAACTGGAATAGTGCAGCTGCAACCAAACTGCAGGATTCTTCAATCTAGCATGATCATCTTTGGCCGACAGTCGGTAACCACGAGGATAACATCCTCTTATTTACCGCTGCCAAATATTTCTGACTTTTCAAATGATCAGAAATATAATAACGAAGAGCCCCCTGTAGTAGGAACAAAGATCTCACAGCAGATATCAAGGCTGCAGCATGAGATCGCTCTCCAAAAAAGCCAAGAAGTTCTATCGAACCAGATCCGAACTCACAGAATACAACAATATTCAGTGAGTGGTGCAATAATATTCATCATCGTAATTGCAGTGTGCATTACCGCGCTGAAAGGGCTTAGGAAAAGGTCGGCCAACATCAAAATTGTGAATGCTCCCAACCCAGCACCACGTAGACGACGAAGTGAACCAGTTACGTCATCAATCTTCTCTGACGAACATTTCATCGTCTAGGCGGCCCCAGCATGTTGTGATCAAACAACAAACAAAAAAGGCAACACGACACCTGCATGAAAGAAGACACATAAAACTCCGCACACGACACACAGCGGACAGCAGGAAGGGGCAATACCCGAAAAATTATTATTCCTATCTTAGCAATTTATATTTTTTGTACATAAATTTTTAGAATAAGCAATTTGATATTATTTAAGGCGAGCGTATGCTCAAATAAAGTTCAGTTGATAAGAAGAAATAGCCGATTTTCAACGTGACTTCCCCCCACCAGAGGTAAGGGGTCATTTTCAGGTATTTCGTCAACCGGTTCGCTAAAAGCAAACAAAATCATATTTGTATTTTCAATGCAATATTTCTATTTCTAAACTATTCCAACATTTATGTTACGGACTAATTATTTTATATCTAGTGTACAATTCGTAATTCAATCACTATATTTAGTTAAAGCCGCACCCTTAATAAAAACTGTACTTGAATTATAAACCGTAGTAAATAATATTGCAGCATTTATATGTCCCTCGGCGGGGTTATCCACCTTGTCGTGGTGCCGAGTGTTAAGTAGGTCCGATGATAGGATGACGTAGGTCTAAATTCAGGTCCGAAAGCCAAAAGATAGCCAACCTGATTTTATGGGTGGAGTGAGCAGACAGTAAACCGTGCCCAAGAATGCATGGTTTGGGGTCAAACTAACCGCCAACGAGATCCCTCAGACGCCATGGCGAGGGTCTGTTGCATCCAGCTTTACCCGGGTATGGCGGCTCAGCCCGGGTAGACTTCTATTTTCCGGCCCTACTCGTGGGACCAACATCAAACAAAACACAGTGAACAATAAAAACAACAACAAACACTCAAACAAACTCAAATTCGCTGGCAATTTCGATGCTCTTCTAGTGCAAGAAGCCTCAACGGCTAACGCTATGGAGGTGAAAATTTCTATGGAATTGGAGGAGCAACTACTTGCGGAACCCAATTTACCTAGAGAGAGACTACTCTGGAAGGACCACCGCGCAGAAAAAGGATCTCTGAGGGCCTACGCCGCAAAAGACAATACCTCAGAGCGCGGCACATGAAAGTCATCCTAGAGGCAAAAAAATCCTCGTCGTTCACCGAGAAATACAGTAATTCCTTTATTTGGGCTAACGAGGTAATTGCCAGGGATGTACTCACTAGACTCAAGCCTGCTTGTTCAAAAGGGTCTAGCAAGGACGCCCACTGCAAGAAGGTCCGAGCGAAGACGATTTGGAGGCAAGCAAACAAGGGAGGAAGGTGAACCCCACACTCGGAAGATCC
>OV884004.1:48857460-48859960 GCA_930367185.1 Myathropa florea
CCATTGTTTATGCTCACTTTCGAGAGAAATGAAAATATGGACGATATTTACAAAATAAAAAATATTCTGAATATAGTGGTTAAAATCGAGCCCATGCGCACAAATTCGAAATCGATACCGCAGTGCAAACGTTGCCAAGGCTTTAATCACACAAAGTCCTATTGCCAAAAAGAACCGAAGTGTGTTAAATGTGCCGGAAGTCACTTATCCGAGAAATGCGGTCTAAGCAAAGAAGCCCCGGCGACTTGCGCAAATTGCAAAGGCAAGCATCCTGCAAACTATCGCGGTTGTGAAGTTGCAAAGGAATTGCAAAAAAGGCGTGATGCTTTACATCAAAATGCTATGCCAAAGAAAGAGAGACGAGAAACTACAAAGAAAAAAGTTGATATATATATAAAGGAAATACCTAAAGAGAAACATAATATGGTATCCTCGTCGAAAATAAAGGACAGCGCGAAATCTTCAGGTGCCAAATCATATGCTCAAACAGTAATGGCAAAAGAAACAGAAAAAGAAAATACTTCTATGACGGACCCAGTCTCGCAAGTATTCTCTATAATCCTTGCAAAACTTGAGGAACAATCAAAAATTAACAATTTAATATTTAAAAAACTAAGTAAGCTTGATATACAACCTAAGACTAAAAAATCATGAATGTCAATAAATCCATAAAAATTTTAACATGGAACGCAAATGGCCTCAAAGATAAAATCACAGAACTAGAGGTATTCTTACAAAGTGTTAAAATTGACGTATGCTTAATCTCGGAAACCCATTTGACAAGGGAATCTCAAATAAAAGTGAAAGGATTCTGTGCGTACCACGCATTACATCCCTCGGGAAGCCCTAGAGGAGGTTCATCCTTATTTATTAAAGATTATATTAAGCATTCGATCAATCATACGACAGAACTCGACACTATACAAGCAACTTCAGTTCGGGTAAAGAACAAGACAACGGATATTAATATATCGTCTACTTACTTTCCTCCGCGTTGTAAGCTTACAAGAAACGAACTTGTAGATTTTTTCAACTCACTCGGAACGAATTTTATTATTGGTGGCGATTTTAACGCTAAACACACGTTTTGGGGTTCGAGAAAAAATTCAACAAAAGGTAGACTGCTGTACAAAGTCGGTATGGATTTCGGAGTAGACTTTCATTCGACAGGAAAACCGACATACTGGCCCTCCGACGTAGCAAAAATACCAGACCTGGTAGACTTTTTCGTTACAAAAGGAGTAAATACCAATCTCGTGAAAATAGAAGAAGGCTTTGACCTTTCCTCTGACCACTCACCGATGATTTTAACTATTAGCGATAGACTAATAAAAGTAGAAGGAGTACCTAGATTAACAAATAACAGAACTAATTGGGACGGCTTTAAGCATGACTGCGAAACTAACATTATGTTGAATGTGTCACTAAAAACACCATTTGAGTTAGAAATAGAACTCGAAAAATTTATTTCAGTTATTCAGAACGCAGCATGGGAAAACACCCCAAGAAAAAAAATAGTCAAAAAAGGGGTAACCATTTATCCTCCGGAAATAAAAGAACTTATTCAAGAAAAGAGGAGAGCGCGCAGGGTATGGCAACAATCACGTTACCCTCAACATAAGTCATATCTAAACCTTCTATGTAATAAACTTAAAAAAGCGATACAAGACTTAAAAAATCACGAGACCTCAGTTTATCTTGAAGGCTTAACAAACGAAAAAACTTCGAATTACTCGCTCTGGAAAGCAGTGAAATATATAAAGAAACCTCAAATGCAATCGGCACCAATTAGAAATAACAATGGTGAGTGGGCAAAGAGTGACAAAGAAAAGGCAGATCTTTTTGCTGAACACCTAGCAGAAACGTTTAAGCCTTTTGATGGTCAAATGTTGACGGACAATCCAAGCGATATGACAACTACATCCGATAACATTAGAATAAAGCGTGTGTCGTTATCCGAACTTTACCAGGCAATTAAAAATCTGAAAAATAACAAAGCACCTGGCTATGACTTAATTACCGGACAAATACTCAAGGAATTACCAAAAAAAGCGATTATCAAACTCCAATATTTAATAAATGCCTCGTTTAGACTATTATATGTCCCAGATTCGTGGAAAGTGGCAGAAGTGATAATGGTCCCGAAACCGGGTAAGCCGCCAAACGACAAAAAATCATATAGACCAATATCGCTCCTGCCTATAATATCAAAGCTTTTCGAGAAACTTCTATTGCGACGTATTCAACCAATCATAGAAGAAAGACGACTTATCCCTGATCATCAATTTGGATTTCGCACGAATCACTCCACAATTGACCAGGTATATAGAATAACTAACGAAATTGAAAAAGCATTGGAGGAAAAAAAGATTTGCTCTAGCGTTTTACTTGACGTGTCACAGGCTTTTGACAAAGTTTGGCACGATGGTCTAAAATTGAAAATAAGAAGGATCTTTCCGAAAAATATATATAGAATTCTAAAATCCTACCTCGACAATAG